>MCJB01002281.1:223844-290331 GCA_002018475.1 Nicotiana obtusifolia | reverse complement strand
AAAAAAAAAATACTCATTGTTTTTAAGACTTTATTTTCTTTTAGAATTCAATTATTCTTTTAAAAATTCATACAAATCCAAAAGAACTAATGTGTTGCTTTACTGAGACAAGAAGCAACAGGAGAAAAGAAAAAAAATTCATCATCATAACCATTCTAGAATGATATTTTTCAAAAATAAAATACATTGTTACATATGTGAGTATATTTTAAATATGCTTGTTTAAAAGTTGAGAATGTTGCAAAGATTTTGATCAATTTGGATGAATTGGGTTGCAATCCTTTGTTTAGCCCATCTTGAACCGGTCCATTTTAACTCAAGTGAATATTCGACAGGGTTCGACAATGACCTATTTAATGAGTCAGCCATTTGACCACCTCAAACAACTCATTTGCCACCCCTAGTTCAGGATAAAGAAAAAAAAGAATAGCGAAAGCTTTTCCTCGGGACAACGATTACAGGTTTCATTACCATCTCATTTAAGAACCTCATCTGTAAACCCTTTCGTTGTGGCGCTTTTAGGTTGTTGGATGTTTCAGTGGCGAAGAAGCTGAAGATGGAGCTGGATCTGATGATGGACTCAAATCCAATCACTTTGCATACGCGATTTTTGAATTCAATTTCCATGGCGGACGATGAAGAAAAGAATGTTGCAGCCTTTTTATTCCATTATAGAAACGAACTAATTGAGAAATCATTGAAACTTGAAGAACATAATGAAGAATGCGAATGTAGAAAACCACACGGTTGCAAACGAAAATTATGTGGCACTTGCACCTTTTCGTCTTTGTCACACAAAAATATTAAATTAGTATATCCAGTACAAAGTCTTTCAGATTAAAGTTGTAAAAATTGGATTCCGTGACAATGTACTGGAATTGAGAAAAGACAAAAAGAATATTATATCAGTAAGCCACTATTGGATCCTGGAGATTTAAGTTGCAAAAATTGAGCTCCAAGTTAAGTCCAAAAAAAGTGAAAAGGATGAAGAATTGGGTCTCTACCTTGTTTTAAGCTGGAGGTATGTTTGTCCAAACATTATTATCGCATTAAAAAATAACTAAATTTTAATTAATTTTGAATATATGACTTATTTTCAAGTTCAACTAACAATCCGAAAAGTGATTATTTATGAGTTTTGTAACTGATGTGGCCCAGCTAACTGGATCATGGCCGCTTCTTTTGTGATCTTTACACAAATAACTGACGAAATATATTATTTACTATTTTAGTTAGTATACATAAATTATATATTGATTATATATGGTAATACACATATTATAAATAAATTATTTATATATTATAAATATGCTAATTATTTTTAATATTAACAATTGAATAGGCGACTATTTAGGAGAATTATTCTAGTCAGGTCTGTCTAACGACGTGTAATAACTCGATATTTTTTTTATACACTTATTAATTGTAAGAGAATTAATTTTATTTATAGATATTGATTCAAATATTAAGTTAGTGTGAGGATATTTTTTTATAATATATAAGATAGTTTATTGAAAAAGTGATTAGTGGGTCTAATTTATAATTAGGTATACCAGTGAGAAACATTACTAATTTTAAATAATAATAGGGATGAAAAGTACGGGCCTTAACCGATTGCTGCTATAATTAGGATTTAGGGATTTGGAGTATATATATTTTACGGCTGGGTCCATTCAAAGAAGAGTATAAGGGAAAAACACTTACTGTGTCGGCGTGATTAATTCTCCATCGTAGGAATTCTTGTAGAAAATATATCAAGTGACCAGGTATATCTATTTTTAATTCTTACACACATTAGTATTCAATGAAATTGGAGTAAAGTAATTATATTGGTAATGATGATGTAATGATTGAGGAATTAAATTAAATATGAGTTTGGGTATACAATGCTATGGAAAAGTGTTTCCTTTGTTGATAAATAGTTCGGCTTCTGCTATTATAATTTAGGAGACATGTGATTGAGTAATTATTGGCTAATAATGGAAAGCTTACTATTACAGATAAGATTCTATAATATTGCATATTAGAGTCAAATAACGTGCACAGAGAATTTATGGGATCTACACTTGGTGTTAATTAATTAGTCACATTACGTAATTAGACTTGGAATCTTTCAACTCATGTATAACTACATATGTATTAATGAGACATAAAAGCCCAGTTAGAAGGCTTTTCAGTTTAATGAGTTTTACATATGTTAGTGATTAACGGATTGTTTGAATCGTTAGCGTATCAATTATTAGCTAGCTTTTGTGTAAGAATTATGAGGACTAGCATAATTGACATAGTTAATTATATTTCGTATAGATTGAGGCTATGGAGGCTGTTTGATTGGTGTTCTAGAAGTTGCAAGGTTAAAAAATTCTTGTTAGCGAGGTAACTGAGACTTTAAACTTTGATACTTGCTTTTTCAAAACCCGTTTTGAAAGTATATTTTATCTGTCTGATCCATGTGTTAGGACAAGCGTGTGCTTGGCAGAATCATTGGTCTTAGATCAGTCGCAAATATATATTACTTTGTGAAAAAGATAAAATTATTTAATAAGTGATTTGTGGTGCAGTGTGATGTGTCGTAGCCTCGTGCTATGGCGTTGGGACATTAGAAATTATTTTTTTGCTGGCGTAATATATTTGGGGCATTGTATATGCCGCCGTGGTAGATTTGGAGCATTGTGTATGCTGCCATGGACTCGTCGGGGTGTTTAGTTAATTTCCTGCACTGCTGTTTATGACAAATCCTTAGTGTAGATTGTGCTGAGATATATAGTATTGTTGTTGAGTAATTATTTGGACCTTATGGAATAATTATATGGTAAAAGAATTACTGTGCATATTATTTTTGTGCTCGTTGTATGTTTATATTTTCTAACACTTGTTCCAGAGGTATTTAATGTGGCGGGTCGAGGATCTTACTGGGTTATATTTACGTATAACTCACTCCTGACTTGCATATACATGCAGATACTATTGCTGAGGACGAGGCTAGGGATTAACGAGTTTGTTGAGTGGATTCTATTACTCTATTAGATGCTCCATGGTCTTAGTATGAAATTTGAGTTAGAAATTTATTATTTGAGTACTCACTAGATTTTATAAATAAATTATGATTTTAGTTAGAAAATTATTTCGCATTTAGTTTATGAGTTTGGACTAGTACGTATTTCTCTAAAGGCTTATATAAAATGTTAACAGTACAGTAATTGGTTCGCCTGGCTAGTGATCTTAGTTGGGTGTCAGTCACGTCTAGGGAGTAGTTTGGGACGTGACAAAGTTGGTATCATAGCTTAAACTTTAAATCCCGGGTCATGGAGCAATGTTTAGTAGAGTCTTGTTCATGTGTATTGTAGGCGTCCATGCTTATGATCTTGAGGAGATTAAGAATTTATGATATTTTTCCCTCCTTTCATTCCTTGATAGTGTATTGAGACAACTTGAGTTTGACATTGGAGTATTTTTTTCGCTGATGGCTAGGACACACACACCTTCATCTGCTGGACGTGGTGTCGAACGTGGTACTACTCGAGATGGTGGTCGAGTTGGGGCTCATCAAACTAGAGCTCAGAGTAGAAGACAGGTTGTCCCTTAGCCTGAAGTTGTAAACAGGGGTCAACCCCAAGCTGCTATGCCAAATCAAGTGTAAAAACATGTGGTTCATGATGCTCCACTACCAGTGCCAATTGTTGTGCCTATTGTTACCCTACCTGCAGACATAATGGTGAGGTTGTTGAATGTGTTAGAGTCATTAGTGCCTATTCAGGGTGGACTTCCAGCTCCATAGGCTACTTCGGAGGTGCAAGCAAAAGTTCAATTGAATGTTGCAGCTCCTCATATGGCCTCTCGGTAGGTTGTTCAGCTAGTTACAAATGCAGGTCAATCTAAGGATCTGATGTGATTCTTCGATTTAACATAAAACCAACCGACCGGGATCAAGATCTTGAAACGAATACGTGGTTTATGGGCTGAATTCAAGAAACAAAGTATCTCAAATTTTATGACTCAGAATCTGATGATTCAAAAAACAAGTGAAAGATGACGATCTGAACTATAAGAAAGACTATTACTCGTTCAAAACATGTAAATATTGATGCTGCACCAGTTCAATGAAGTTATGATTATATGATATCTAAAGAACGAATTTAGATCAAGAAACGTGTTCTTAAATGATCAAGAACTAAAAAGTTTCTAAAGTCGCCACTTGGAATCAACTAACGTGATAAAGAAACACCACACACAATTGAAAACAATATAAAGACTATCACCACCTTGCTTGGAACTTAAAATAAGGATAAAGAAAACAAAATAGAGAATCTACTCTATTTCAAATTAGGACAAAGCTCAAAAACGTGAATTATTTCTACAAGGCAAGAGAACCCTTTATATAGGCCTAGAGTCTCTTCTTTGATGACTACAATTTCTATTCTAATAAGGAAATAAAATGACTAAAGACAAGGAAAGTAAAATCCCTATTCTACAAGGAAAAGAAACTAGAATTCTTCTAAAAGAAAAATCCTTATTCTAAAAGGAATAAAATAAATTCTATTTTAAGAAGGAAAGAATCTTGGCTTCTTAAAATCATTCTTGAGCTTCTTGGACTTCTTGCGCTTCTTGAAAATAAGTCCATATGTTTGGACTTGAGCTTTAAAATATGTTCTTGGCCAAAATTAATAAAATTTAACATAGATTCTTCTATTACATCATTCTCCCCTGGTTGAGAAAGACTCGTCCTCGAGTCTTAAGGCTCCAGAAATGGCACAAGATTGACAATGTCACAACCCAAAATCCACAATGGGTCGTGATGGTGCCTAATGCCGCTGTCAGACAAGCTAACGGTGATTGATCAACTTAATTACTCATTTTTATTACTTTTAAAATCATGATTTCCATTAGTTAAATAGTATAAAATAGAATTTACAGGGTAAAATGATAGTAATTATGTGAACTACCATACCAAACATCCAGTAGAAGCCCCCAAAACTCGGTGTCATAAGTGCATGAGCATCAACTAGGAATATAATAAAATACAACATCTGTCCGGAATACAAGTTAGACAGGAGAATATAAATAACTCTGATGCAGACTCTGTATGTTGCGGATTGTAACATGGAATGCAGCTCACGGTAAAGTCCTCGCAATAGCCGCACCTTTGCGCCCAAAAGACCACCAGACATATATGTACCTGCACAATAAGTGCAGTAAGTGTAGTATGAGTACGTAAATCAATGCGTACCCAGTAAGTATCTAGCATAACCCCGGAGAAGTAGTGACGAGGGGTCGACATCGACACTTACTAGTGGTCCAATAAATCAAATAAAGTAGGAAGTAAATAGATGTGAGGCAGGGTAAATAAACGAAATAACAAGTATAAATACGTGGTACAATCCTCCTCTCAACAATAAACTCAAGCTCTCAGCTAGTAGTTACCTCCTCAATCGAAGTATATATACAGTGGACCTCACCAGATAGGTCGTCACAGTTCAAATCAGGAAAACTCACAGATACACTGGCTTCTTGTCAAATATTACACACCATTTCATAAGAGTATTTTAGAGAAATAACGAGGTGTACGGCCCGATCCTATCATGATGTGTGCACTGCCGATGGTCGAACGGCACGAACCATAGATACATCTATTATATTTCCAAGGCGAATGGCCCGCTCCCATGAGAGTGTGATACATAATCTTGCCGAGGAGAACGGCCTGATCCCATCATAATGTGCGCACTGCCGAGGGTCGAACGACACGAACCATAGATGTATCTATTATACTGCCGAGGCGAACGGTCCGATCCCATTAGAATAAGAAGCTTTAACGGGTCCTTGACCCCATTCACGAATAAACGTGCGAGTTATGAGCTTTAAGGAAGCTTTAAGGGAGCACATTTATTCCGCGGCTAAATCAAGTAGTTCATCACATCTCTACAACAACACGGTGGGAATTATAGCATACGCACGGACACTCGTCACCTCCTACGTCCGTAGCTCCCACAACATGTAGCACATAAGAATATAACACCTACGGAGTAATTTCCTTCTCACAAGATTAGATAGGAGATTTACCTCGCTCCGAAGTTCCATAACCGGCACCAACGCCTCTCCAACTCTTCAATTCAAGCCAAACGATACAAAATTAGTCAAACAATGTGCCTCCATAAATATATACTCTATTACCCATAATTAATCAATTTATAACAATTCCCAACTTCGCTCGAAAAGTCAATAAAGTCAACCCTCCGGCCCACGTGCCCGGATTCCGAAAATTTTCGAAGATAACCATTACCCATATCATTATGAGCTCAAATATATAATTTCTTCCTAATTCCATTTTCAAAATCGTATTAAAGATCCAAAAATACCAATCTCTAGGTTTCTTTTCAAAAATCTCACAATTTCTACTAATTTCCATGTTTAAATCCACATATAATCCATGTATTCACTAACATTAGGTAGAAATTACTTACCTTGTAATGGTTGATGAAATCTCCCCTTAAAGCTCTCCAAAAATCGTCCAAGCCAAGAGAGAGTGAAAGAAAATGGGCCAAATCCCGTATAAAAAATCAAGTCTACCCAGCGGTGCATCGCACCTGCGGAAATACCAATCGCAGGTGTGGTTCCCACTAACCCAACCAAGTCCGCTCCTGCGGACAAAATATCCGCTCCTGTGGTCTCGTTTCTGCAGAGCACTGACCGCTCGTGCAGTCCAGCATCAGAGGCCTAGATTCCGCATCTATGGTGCCTCCTCCGCTTCTGTGGATGCGCATCTACGCGCCGAAACTTCGCACTTGCGGCCCTTCGCCCAGCTGGCCTCCTTTGCTTTTGCGACGACCTCCTTCGCACCTGCGTGTCCGCACCTGCGGCCAAACCCATCGCAAGTGCGGTGACACCAGACTTCAGCAGTCTTCAGCATTTCCTCAAATCCAAATTTCGATCCGATTTCAATCCGTTTCAAACCTGAGGCCTACGGGACCCCATCTGAATATACCAACACATCCCAAATCATGATACGAACTTAGTCGGAGCCTCAGATCACGTTGAACAACATCAAAATTACGAATCGACAATCGAAACCTTTCTTTAGATCTTTCAAACATTCAGACTTTGCCGAACGCGTCCGAACTATACTTAAACATTCCGGAATGACGCCAAACTTTACGCACAAGTCACAAATCAAAATACGAACCTATTCCAAGGCTCGGAATCTCAAATGGAAATCGATAACATTAAAATCCACATCAAGTCAAACTTAAGAAATTCTTAGACTTTCAAAATGCCAACTTTCCATAATAAGCGCCGAAATACTCCCAGACCACGCAATACTCAACCCGAAAATACAACCTAAGTCTGAATCATCACATTAACCTATTGGAACCTTCAAATCCCAATTCCGAGGTCGTTTACTCAAAAGTCAAACCTTAGTCGATTCTTCCAACTTAAAGCTTCCGAAATTGGAATTTTCCATTCGAATCAACTCTGAACTTCCCGAAATTTTATTCGGACTATGTGTAAAAGTCATAATACTTGAAGTGAAGCTACTCAAGGCCTCAAACCACTGAACGACGCCCTAGAGCTCAAAACAACCGGTCAGGTCATTACATTCTCCCCCACTTAAAACATACTTTCGTCCTCGAGTGTGCTAAGGATTGCTCCGAAGTTGTCCAAAATCACTGTTTAACATCTCGTGCACCTTCCCGTGCCACCACAATCCAGTTGAACACATTAGCTCGAGTCGGACTAAAGATCCTCCCTTTTATTAGTCAATAAGCCTTCGAACTGAATTTCAACCTTCGAATTTCTCTACGAGACCTGATTCTAACATACGAATTCTGTATCAATCACTACATACTGTACCAAAACATGATCATGCACATATGCTGAAGTCACACCATGCACCACATAAGTCAGTTGTCCATAATAACATCCTCTGACCACAATAGCTGGAATTTCACGAATTTGATGCCCGCAATACACCTCATGATGCATATAAGTCTTGTTCCAACTCTTGAAATACTGCCACGAAGGAAGAGATGTGTAGAAACTAATAACCACCCGCCGAATCAACAAATCATGGAGTCTCTCTTCCTGACAAGGACCATTACCTCATTCTGAACTGAATAAAGATATTTGCTCTTTAATATACCCTATATAACTTTGATCGCACCGATCCAAGGTCCAGTAACCTCGTCTCACCCAGTACAAGTTGCTCAGGCAATAAGCCATCTCAAACACTGCCAAAAATCTCATATGACGCCCACAATGTGCCAACAAGTTACGAACTCGAAGAGACGCTATGAACCTTTATGAATAAAATAGACGAAGAGACTCTATGAACCTTTATGAAAGAATGAGAAACAAATACACAAATAAGTATAGGGAACCGTACTCAATATCTCACTGTTGCGGCGCGCAACCCGGTCCATACATGGTACTGTTGCGGCATGCAACCCGTTCCAAACAACATACCCGTGGCGGCGTGCCACCCGATCCACACATAACAATAGATAAGGAAATACCCATCAAGCCATAACGCTCATACCTACGAAATACCTGAATATTGATCATAAGCACGCCAAGTGCATAATACAAATCCCTGGAAAGGATAGCGCCATATGTTACAAAACTCAAGCACGACTAAGGTGAAATAAATGACTTGTATCTTGAGAGCCCTGCTGCTCATGTAACACCACACGGGATCACAACACATGTGCGAATAATCAAGCCATCTCACCCCTACCTGGCACAATTGAGTATTACATGGAATAGCTGACGACGGGAATAAGATCCAATGCCCGACGACTCCTCTGTAAGCAATGCTATGACAAAAGAACAAATCTGACCTGACGTAGAGTACTCATTCACATTAGGCCCACCAACGGACCTCAAACCGATTCTGATCATACCATACTGGGCCAATAACCTTCCAAGGATCCATAATGGTTATTTTCATGACACACACGAGTAGCCATCCACTCCAGACCAAACTCTCACAGTTCACAACCAAAGGAATAGAGTGCCTTCCAGGCATAAATTCTCACATTAATGATAGTACTAAAATCTCCGTACTTTGGTTTCAACCTTTAACAAATCAAGCGACTAACATGCTACACTTATACAAATCTCCACGTGGGGTTCGCTCCCACGACCCTCCGCACCAGGTAGCAAAGTTTGCGCCTCCATACCACCAACCATACTAATTCTGTAAAGCAATTCAAGAACCCGCAAATCAATACACAATGCTCCTTCCGCAGAACACAATTCCTAGGCGACACTAGGATAATGTCAGCTTACTCTGAACATCTAAATTCTTCTCGGCTCATCCGAGCTCTTGACATTCTTGTTAACATCGAACTGCAACCTTGATCCTCAATTTTCAAATTCCCATGTCGCTCACTGCATCTATCATGCTGCTACGCGAGAATATAAGAATTCATCATAATCCCTGAACTACTAGTAGAATAAACACTTCATGGGCTAGAAACCTTTCATGTAGCTCATTTTAGAAGAACCAATGCAACACGCAACTGACTTCCCAAACCGTAGAAAATACATACCTCAAGTCGCGATCTAAACCGTCATGACTCTTCCGGAATCCATTTACACAACAAGTCCATTTGAATCAAATACCTCCCAAATCAATCAAGTTGTGGTGGCTATCAAGCCCGCGCGTACAACCACCAACTACATGTATAACTCTAACACGCCGAATGAACTGATCATTGCCTCAATCACGTTGATTCAAACCATTACCAACCGACCCAACTTCCTCCGACTTACTCTTGACCTTCCTTAGAAATAATAATAGTTTCATTCAAAAACATAACGAAACTCGATCAACACTCATCCCGAGTGACCCAAATCACGAGATCACATTGTCTCAATACCCACTACAAAAACTCGATCTTTAATCACACAACCCTAAAATCCTTAGACACCGGGCTTACATCCTTGAACCTATTAGAACCACTATTGGGAGTCACCCACTCTGACTTGGTCCCGAGTATAATCAATCTCCAATACTCTATTAGCACATGAACACTCCGAAAGAAGCAATCGGATGAAATATTTTCCTTGTACATCACATCCACAAGAAGCATAAACTCTAGGTCTTTCCAAAACCTGAACATGAAACTGATAAGGCAAAATATAACACACATTTGACAAGTTCTTTGCTCGAATTACCCCTGATATTTTCTTTTTCTTAGTCATAATAACCCACCAATGCACCGATAATCAGAAACTGCACAAGCAAACAACCACGCGATCCAATCATAGACGGTGGGGCTCCCCACTTAGCTTTAAGCTACAATTACATAAACCTAGAACCCACAAAGATTCCTCCTTCTCAATTACCATGATCTCGCACCTTTAACCCGCCAAATTCCTCGAAATCTCTTGTTAAACTTCTCATGAACATTCCGAATTATCAGCCACAATTGCATATTTGACCTTCAGCTGGGTAGTAAGTAGAAGTCCTCGTAGAAACTTTATCAAAATCATGCAACCGTTAACCTTCTCACAGGAGATAACCCACTTGTGAAAATTCCATGCCGGCATCTTCCAATGACGCTGCACTGGGTACAACTATCACGCATTCAGTAAACTCTCCTAAGCCCATGCTCGTCCACCAGGTGTACAAGTATGTTCATTTTCTCATAGACATCAAGTGACAGTCCGATTATACCTTCCAAACACGAAATCATGTTGCATCCCAAAAAACGATGATCAAGTTTTCGCACCCCTCTTCATTTCAAGCAAACTCCCACCAGCCATATTCAATCTTCCACAGTACATTAGTCACCATCCCCAAATAAAATACGTAGACTTAGTCACTTTCCACCATGATTCCCAAGCCGCTCCAAACTTTCTCCTGGCACGCGACTATCCTACTACATAATCCATACGCTAATCTGCCACTCTTACTTCGGTTAAACCATCTCCTTCAAGAACCTTCTCGACCTATGCTTTTCACACTTGACCTACTAGTAATTCAACCACCGCGAACCGCCATGTCCTTCCTCATCCTTCGCTACCCAGTTGTTGCCTCAAGTCAAAATCCATCTCTGTAGCACCTGAACTGATAAGTATCTACTAACTCTAAACATCCTTAAAGATCATGTTTCTCAAGCCGTCAACATTAGAAACACCAATTTGATCCCGAAACTGCTACACACCGCTATCTTTGGCAACTGCTTCTTAGGCACCATTTCACAACACCCTGCCCCGAAGGCAAATTGAAGAAGACCACAATGCCGTCGAACCTTAATGCATTCAAACAAGGACGACGATACCACATCACAAATGAGAATTCCACCACGCTTGAAAATATCAAGTCTCGTTACTCCGTCAACCAAAGCCTGAACATCCATAGTCCGATTTCCTTTCCTCGGCTGGAATTAAATGCCGAACTCTAAACCATGCACTGAGAAACCTCCTTTCAAGTTATTCACTGCCTCGACACATAAACAAGAACCCTACTATTTCACCATCACCGTGCGATAACAATGCATGAACATCATAGCAATCTGTGCACAGTTTCGAAACAATAGGAAATACAAATACTGAGCTGGAACAAAAGAACATCCTTTTGCAAGGCGACAATAATAGCCTGCTCGAACATGCAGGGAAAAACATCCTGCGCCTTGTTTGAAGTACCACTACAACTCCTTGACGCCCAATTGATAACAAGCGCCCCACGTCGTGTATGATTGAGTAGGAAGGAAATAAAGGCACAAGCTTTAATGGAATTAAATCGCACGATGAGGAATCAAGAAAGGATGTGCTCCTAACAGCCCTGTAGCCTCTCAAAGCTAAGTACAGACGTTTCCGTACCAATCCGCAAGACTCTACTAGATTTGCTCATGACTCGTGAGACCTAAGTGAACCTAACGCTCTGATACCAAGCTGGCATGACCCAAAATCCACTATGGGTCGTGATGCGCCTAACGCTGCCGTCAAGCAAGCCAACAATGATTGATCAACTTAATTACTCATTTTTATTACTTTTGATATCATGATTTCTATTAATTAAATAGTATAAAATAGAATTTACAGGGTAAAAATGATAGTAATTACGTGAACTACCATACCAAACATCTAGTAGAATCCTTTAAAACCCGGTGTCACAAGTGCATGAGCATCAACTAGGAAATATCTATCTGGAATACAAGTTAGACAGGAGAATATAAATAACTGTGATGGAGACTCTGTATGTTGCGGATTGTAACATGGAATGCAACTCATGGTAAAGTCCCCGCAATAGCCGCGCCTTTGCGCCCAAAAGACCACCAGACATATATGTACCTGCACAATAAGTGCAACAAGTGTAGTATGAGTACATAAATCAATGTGTACCTAGTAAGTATCTAGCCTAACCCCGAAGAAGTAGTGACGAGGGATCGACATCGACACTTACTAGTGGTCCAATAAATCAAATACAGTAGGAAGTAAATAGATGTGAGGCAGGGTAAATAAACGAAATAACAAGTATAAATACATTGTAAAATCCTCCTCTCAGGGTAAATAAATGAAATAACAAGTATAAATACGTTGTAAAATCCTCCTCTCAACAATAAACTCGAGCTCTAAGCTAGTAGTTACCTCCTCCATCGGAGTATACATAATGGACCTCACTAGATAGGTCGTTCGCTGTTCAAATCAGGAAAACTCATATATACATTGGCTTCTTGTCAAATATTACGCACGATTTCATAAGAGTATTTCAGAGAAATGCCGAGGCGTACGACCCGATCCCATCATAATGTATGCACTGCCGAGGGTCGAATGGAATGAACCATAGATACATCTATTATATTGCCGAGGCGAACGACCCGCTCCCATGAGAGTGTGATACATAATCCTGCCGAGGCGAATGGCCTGATCCCATCATAATATGTGCATTAGGGTCGAACAACATGAACCACATATGTATTTATTATACTACCGAGGTGAACGACCCGATTCCATTAGAATAAGAAGCTTTAACGGGTTATGAACTTTAAGGAAGCTTTTCGATGAAAATGCACAACGCGGGAGAAATTCGTAATGGAAGCATAATTATTCCGCGGCCAAATCAAGTAGTTTGTCACATCTCTGCAATAGCGAGTCTATCACCATATTCTAGTCTAGTCTTAAGTCGTAACTTGAATAAAGGAATTTAAACGAGAAAAGATAACTCAAATAGTACAATTATAACATGGCGTGATCCTAAGTCTACCCGGACATAATCAGGAATTCTAGCATACCCACGGGCACTCGTCACCTCATACGTGCGTAGCTCCTACAACATGTAGCACATAAGAATATAATACCTACGGGGTAATTTTCCTCTCACAAGGTTAGACAAGAGTTATCTCGCTCCGAAGTTCCATAACTGGCTCCAAAGCCTCTCCAAATCTCCAATTCAACCCAAACGATCCAAAACTAGTCAAACAATGTGCAAATCCATAAATATGTACTCTACTACCCATAATTAATCAATTTATAACAATTCCCAACTTTGCTCGAAAAGTCGATGAAGTCAACCCTCGGGCCCACGTGCCTTCTGAAAATTTTCAAAGATAATCATTACCCATAACATTATGAGCTCAAATATATAATTTACTCTTAATTCTATTTCCAAAATCGTGGTAAAGATCCAAAAATACCAATTTCTAGATGTCTTTTCAAAAATCTCACAATTTCTACTAATTTTCATGTTTAAATTCACATATAATCCATGTATTTCACTAACATTAGGTGAGACTTACTTACCTTGTAATGGTTGATGCAAATCTCCCCTTGAAGCTCTCCAAAAATCGTCCAATCCACGAGAGAATGAAAAAAAATGGGCCAAATCTCGTATGAAAAATCAAGTCTGCCCAGCGCTGCCTCGCACCTGCGGAATAGTAGTCGCTTCTGCGGCTCAGCACCTGCGGAAATATCCATTGCAAGTGTGGTTCCCACTAACCCAGCCTAGTCCTCTTCTGCGGACAAAATATCCGCTCCTGCGATCTCTCTTCTGCAGAGCACTGGCCGCTCCTACAGTCTAGCATCAAAGGCCTAGATTCCGCATTTATGGTGCCTCTTCCACTTCTGCGGATGCGCATCTGCGCGCCCAAGCTCTGCACCTGCGGCCCTTACCCAGCTGGCCTCCTTCGCTTCTGCGACGACCTCCGTCGCACCTGCGTGTCTGCACCTGCGGCCAAACCTATCTTAGGTGCGGTGACACCAGACTTCAGTAGTCTTCAGCATTTCCTCAAATCCAAATTTTGATCCGATTTCTATCCGTTTCAAACCCGAGGCCCCCGGGACCCTATTGAACATACCAACACATCCCAAATCATGATACAAACTTATTCGAAGTCTCAAATCACGTCAAACCATTTCTAAGGCTCGGAATCCCAAACAGACATCAATAACATCAAAATCCACATCAAGTCACACTTAAGAAATTTTTAGACTTTCAAAATGCCAACTTTTCATAATTAGTGCCGAAATACTCCCGGACCACACGATACTCAACCCGAACATATGCCCAAGTCCGAAATCAACATATGAACCTACTGGAACCTTCAAATCCTGATTACGAGGTCGTTTACTCAAAAGTCAAACCTTAGTCAATTCTTCTAACTTAAAGCTTCCGAAATTAGACTATTATCCGAATCAACTCTGAACTTTTTGAAATTTGATTCCGACTATGTGTACAAGTCATAATACCTGAAGTGAAACTACGCACGACCTCAAACTGCTGAACCACGCACTAGAGCTCAAAACGACCGGTCGGGTTGTTACAGGCAACTTCCATGATTTGGTTGAACTCATATTCACCAGGCTCTAAGTTGCACTTTTCTAACTTTTCAAAGAGCTTCATCATGATAGTATCTTTGCATCAATATTTCTGCAATGAATCCTCGTAAATTGATTTTTAAATACCAATCCATAGTCATAAGTTATTTTCTTTTGATCTTCTAGAAGCTTGAACCTCTCAATGTTCATGTGGTGCTTATGGGATAAGCATGAAAAAGTCTAGTTAGTACCAATAAAACCTTTAAAAGAATCAAATTCAAGTACCTTTGGATCAAGCTTGGATATCAAAGTATATTTTTTTTTGATAATTCATCAGCAACAATGTTCTCACTCTCATATTTAATTAGATCAATATCCAGTGATGAAATTTGTGTTGATATCTCCTTTTCCTACATATGCTTGAAAATATTCATCTTTTGGAAGCATTAAAAAGCTGGAACAAAATCTGAACTCAAATCCTCCATTATAGACTCCTTTTTAAGCAACCCTTCCTCTTGTATTTGTAAAATTTTATGAAATTTTGGATTAATGTAATATGCTGCTTCGTTTGGAAGGATAGAATCAACAATCAAACTAATATTATATTGAGCATCTATTATTTAGAAATTTAAGCTCACATATGGGATGCTCCAACGGACCATCATCAAACTTCGGAGGTAAATCCTCAACTTGTGGATCTAATGCATGCCCCTCCTTCTTGTGCTCTTCCATAGTAATACCAACATTCAAAGACTTTTCTCTATTGATTTGTCCAATTTTTTTTTTTTAATTTAGTCACAAAATAATCATCCTTGGGCATCAAACTTTTAGCAATTTCTTCTGGATTTAGTGGTACTTCTTACGTCCACCCTTTGTAAAAGAATAGGTAAGGTCTTCATCATATTTAGCACACCTATCAAATACCCATGGTCTTCCAAGAAATAAGTGACAAGCATGCATCTTCACTATGTCACACCAAATCTTGTCTTTATAGATCTTACCAACAGAAAAAAAGACCAAGCATCTTTTTGTAACTTGCATACCTCCACCATATTGCAGCCACCCAACTTTGTAAGGTTTGGGGTGTACTTCAGTCTTCAAACCCAATTTCGCCACCATCTCTTCCGAAACAGCATTAGTGCAACTTCCACCATCGATAATCACTAAACATACCTTGCCATGTGATGTACACCTCGTGTGGAAAAGGGCCTCTTATTGCGATGATTTTTAATCTTCATGTTTAGCATGTAAGATTCTCTGAATAACAAGAATATCACCTTTATTTGGTTCTACATAGGGATCCTCATCCTCCTCATTAACCTCCTCAATTGGATGGTTGTCTTCATGATTTGGATCATCTTCTTCGTCAACCAACATAATAGCTTTTCGGTCGGGACAATTAGCTTGCACATGCCCAAAACCTTGGGACTTAAAACATCTTCTCCTAGTTATATCCCCATGAGGTTTCTTTTCATCACACTTTGAAGAAGAATTAGAAGAATTACCTCTATAAATTGCCTTGGAATTTCCACCACTACCACTAGTACTTCCCTAGTTGGAGTAATTCTTCTTGGAGTATAATTTCTTTAGCTCCTTTTGTTGTTGTTCGATCTTGATGGCAAGCTTTTGAACATCATTGAATGTCCAATAAGGGTGTAGACGGATAACATCGGAGATGGCATGCCTTAAGCTACCAATATATCTTGCTATAGTCTATTCCTTAAGTTTTTGGGTATCACACTTAATCATGAGGTATTCAAACTCTCGAGTATAGCCTTCCACAATCTGGTCTCCTTGGTGAAAGTTATAAAATTTAAGATAACTCTCTTGCTTGTACGTATCAGGAAGAAAACGTCTTCGAAGTTCTCTCTTCATCTTCTCCCAAGTTCGAATCTTACCACGTCCTTCTGTTTCTCTTTCTTGCTTCAAATTGTCCCACCAAAGTGAAGCATATCCCTTAAACTTGATGGAAATGATCTTAAACTTTCTCCTCGTAATAATCCTTGAACTCAAAGATTCATTCTACGGTAAGTAACCACTCCATAAATGTATCCCCTTGTGCTTTTCCATCAAAATCAGGACCATCAACCTTCACATCATCCCCTTTTCTCCCGAGTATGGTTCCTCCTTCTCCTTGGGTAATCAGAGTCATTGTCTCGTTGTCTCCTAGGAGGATCCAAATTGTCACTAAAATCATCTCCATCAGCCATATGAAAGGGGTTAATATCAGAGTCCCCTTTATCGTCTTACTTGGACCTTCTACGTCATTCTTGCCTTTCGTAGTGTTGGAGTTGCCTCTGTAGTTGCTTTATTTCCCTTCTCATCTCTTCCATCTCCATGTCACGACCGGATGCTTTTCCTTCACCCTCTTGAAAATAAGTCCATATGTTTGGACTTGAGCTCCAAAATATGATCTTGAGAAGATTAATAAAATTTAACATAGATTCTTATTTTACATCATTTCTTGTCTTTAGTTATTTTATTTCCTTATTAGAGTAGGTATTGTAGTCATCAAAGAAGAGACTCTAGGCCTATATAAATGGTTCTCTTGCCTTGTAGAAAGGATTCACGTTTTTGGAGGTTTGCCCTAATTTGCAATAGAGTATTTTTCTCTATTTCATTTTCTTTATCCTTGTTTTTGGTTCCAAACAAGGTGGTGATAGTATTTATCTTGTTTTCAATTGCGTGTGGTGTTTATTTATCACGTTAATTGATTCCAAGTGGTGACTTTAGGAACTTTTCATTCAAGAACACGTTTCTTGATATAAATTCATTCTTTAGATACCCTAGAATCAGAACTTTCATTGAACGGGTACATCATCAATATTTACTTCTTTTAAATGAGTAAATTGTCTTTCTTATAGTTCAGATCGTCATCTTTTACCTCATTTTGAATCATCAGATTTTGAGTCCAAAAATTTGAGATACGCTATTTCTTGAAATCAACCCATAAGCCACGTTTTCGTTTCAAGATCTTGATCCTGGTCGGTTAGTTGTTTGTTAACTTGAAGAGTTACATCGATTTTTCAAAAACGAGGTGAAAGATGACAATCTAATCTATAAGAAAGATAATTTACTCATTTAAAACAAGTAAATATTGATGTGGTACCGGTACAATAAAAGTTCTGATTCTAGGATATCTAAAGAACAAATTTAGATCAAGAAATGTGTTCTTGAATGATCAAGAACTAAAATGTTCCAAAAGTCGCCACTTGGAATAAATTAACGTAATAAATAAACACCACACGCAATTTAAAACAAGATAAAGACTATCACCACCTTACTTGGAACCAAAAATAAGGATAAAGATGACAAAATTGAGAATAACACTCTATTACATATTAGGACAAAGCTCAAAATCGTGAATTCTTTCTACAAGGCAAGAGAACTCTTTATATAGGCCTAGAGTCTCTTCTTTGATGACTACAATTCCTATTCTAGTAAAAAAAAAAAAATAACTAAAGACAAGGAAAGTAAAATTCCTATTCTACAAGGAAAACAAAATAGAATCCTACTAAAAGAAAAATCCTTATTCTAAAAGGAATAAAATAAATCCTATTTTAAGAAGGAAAGAATTGGCTTCTTGAAATAAATCTTGAGCTTCTTGGACTTCTTGCGCTTATTAAAAATAATTCAATATGTTTGGACTTGACTCACAAAATATGATCTTGGCCAAAATTAATAAAATTTAACATAGATTCTTCGTTTACATCAGGATCTTAAGAAATTCATGGATCTTAAGCCACCAGAGTTCGATGCTAGACCGGCATCTATTGAGCCCCAGATGTTCATTGAGCATTGTGATAAGATACTAACTAAATTAGGGTTGAAGGAGACTCGTGGGATGGACTTTGCTACTTTTCTATTTTCAAGGTCTGCAGAGTCATGGTGGAATTCAGTTCAGAGAGGTAGACGAGTAGGGTTGCCACCTATACTTGGTCAGAATTTTTGGCTATGTTGATGGATAGGTTCATTCTTCTGAGCAAACGAGATGACATGAGACATCAGTTTGAGCAGCTGTGCCATGGCACTATGGCAGTTACAGAGTATGAGGCTAAGTTTACTGAGTTAGCCACGTATGCACACTTTTTGGTTGCAGATGATCATGAGAAGGTGAAAAGATTCGTGGATGGGCTTGAGCATCGTTATCATGGTCTTGTGGTTAGGGATGTTCGAGGTGGTTCCTACGATGAGGTAGTTGACACTGCTCTTCATTATGAGTCATATCAAGAGAGGGACATGTTTGAGCGAGAAAGTAAAAGGGCTCGTAGTGTTGTCGGGTTTAGTGGAGCTCCATCTGGGGGCAAGAATGGTTTTAATCGTGCGTAGTCCAGGCCTACTTAGTCAGAGCCAGTGGTGCAGTCTTCTGGGAGTACGTTTTCAGTAAGGCAAGGTCAGCAATAGACGCAAGGGAAGAATACTAATTCATTTCAGTTCGGACAGTATCCGAGATGTAATACATGTGGTAGGAACCATATGATTGTTTTACTTGTGGTGAAAAAGGACAAATCGCTAAATATTTTCTGAAGGGTAATTCTAGTAATAGTCAGGCTACTATACAGCTGCAAGGAACTGCTATAGTTACATAGACTCAAACTGAACCAGCTAGAGTCGCTCCACAGCGTGCCCGCCAACATAATAGACAAGGTGCAAAAGGCATTTAGGAAGCGGGTGAATTGCCGAGATTCTTTACAATGACCAGAGAAAACGATGAGGCATCTAATGTGGTAGTCATATGTATTATTACTTTCCATATGGTATTTGTACGTGTCCTTATCTTTAGCTTTATATTTAGAATGGGGAGTTGAGTCTCTTAATATACCATACATGGTGACGATCCTAGTGGGGAGACTATATTTGTGGATTGAGTATATAGAGAAGGTGTATTATTTATTCAGGAAAGTGACACCGTAGTCGCTCTACTAGTATTGTCGAGGTCTGACTTTAATATTATTATACGCATGGATTGATTGGTATCGTGCTATGTGATGCACAATTGTCTGGTAAAGAATATTTGATTTTTTGTTTCTTATAATATTAGAATAACATGGAAGGGTATTCACGATTAAAATGGGCAAGGAAGTTCCTTATATGAAAGTTTTACATGAGATGAATAGAAAGTGTTCAACATATATAACTATGATTTAAGATACTAGAGTAAAGATTCCGACTCTTGGGATAGTTGTAATTGTTAATAAGTTTCCAAATGAGTTGTAAGAGCCGTATCTAGTGTAGAATATGAAAAAATAAGACGACTGTAACGTCAAAGTATTCATACCTCTCTTTTCTAGGGTACAATATGTTTAACATTCGAGGACGAATGTTCTTCTTAGTGCGGGAGAGTGTAATAACCCGTATTTTCTTATATACACTTATTAATTGTGAGACTAGAGAATTAATTTTATTTATAGATATTGAGTCAAATATTACGTTAGTGTGAGAAATGTTTTTTATAATATATAAGATAGTTTATTAAATAAGTGATTAGTAGGTCTAATTTATAATTAGGTATACCAATAAGCAACATTAATAATTATAAATAATAATAGGGATGAAAAGTATGGGCCTTAACCTACTGCTGCTAAAATTAGGATTGAGGGATTTGGAGTATATATATTTTAGAGATTTTTACCTTCCTATACACTATTTGAAACCTTATTACCCTCCCTACTCAAGTTTCAATTCAATTACATTTATACAAATAAGTTTTGCATGAGTATCCCTTTATATTAGGAATTGAATAAGAAATATCAGTTATTTCCTTATCCCTTTTATACTTGCCTACTCTCTCTCTCTCTCTCTCTCCGTCTCTCTGTCTCTCTCTCTCTCTCTCTGTCTCTCTCTCTGTCTCTGTCTCTCTCTCTCTCTCTCTCTCTCTCTTTCTCTCACTCTTCGTCTCTCTACACTCCTTCTCTGTTTTTTCCCCAATTTTTCTTCATTTGATGTTCTCTATTTTTCTATGATTTCTTGTTGTATAGAGTTTTAATGGAATTAATTAATGGATTTCAATTGTTTTAACTTACAATTTCCTTTCATGTTGCACAATTAGTGTTCAAATTGAAACTGTCAATCAATAAATAGGTGTTTGACTCTCAACCATTGACAGCCATTAAAAAGCTTTGAAGCTTTGAAATCAAATTTGGATTTTCAAAAATCATTACTTGTTTGGATTGGGTGTTGTTGCAAACAATTGGAAAATAGAGAATTGTAGATGACTTTGATGATATCGGGTTTGAATTATAGTTCCGGGAATTGGAATAGCTTCGTTATGTCGTTTCAGACTTGTGCGCAAAATTTGAGTTCATTCCATGTTATTTGATATGGTTCTGCACGAGTTTTGGAAGTTGAAAGTTCAAAAGTTCATTAAACTTGATTTGAGGTGTGATTCGTCATTTCGATGTTGTTATGTGTGATTTGAGGCCTCGAGTTTCATATGAGTTTCGGATCATTTCCATGTTCTTTAGCACTGTTGATTTCTGGTGTTTCAGACCTTCTTCACAATCGCGAATATTGGGTCGCGATCGCATAGTGTATTGTGGGAGCCGACCTTTTCCTTCATTGCGTTTGTGACTATGTTATCGCGTTCGCGTACCTTTCCAGGCCTCGCATTTGCATCCTTAAGCTTGCGTTCGCATTGAGTCGAGATGAGAAGCTGGGGATCGGGTAAAATGTCTTCACGTTTACGATGTAGCAGATACGATTGCGTAAGGTTGGAGCTATTGTGCATCGCATTCACGATGCCTATGCCGCGAATGCGTAGAGTATTTTTGGAGGCAGTGGAGTTTATTCCTCACGATCGCGAACGATGTCCCGCGATCGTGAAGGGTGTTCAGTGAATTATAAGAACTCTATTTCAGAGGTTTCAACCATTTTAGCATATTTTGAGCTATGGAGCTCGGATTGAGGCGGTTTTCACCACAATGATTGGGGTAAGTATTTCCTACTCGGTTTTGGTTATATTTCATGAATCCATCTTCGTTTTTGGCTTTTGATTGATGATTTTCAAAGTGAAATTTGGGAGTTTTGTCTAAAATTTCATAAAGTGAATTTTTTAGTTTTGAACATCAATTCGGAGTCGGATTTGACTGAAACTAATATGGTTGGACTTGTAATTGAATGGGTTATCGAATTTTATGAGTTTTGTCGGGTTACGAGGTGTGGGCCTTGGTTTGACGCTTTGGTTAACTTTGGGCCTTTGATTAAAAGATTCAACCTTTATCGATTGGGTTTCTTTCCTTTGGCATTATTTAACGTTCTTGAGTTGCTTTTGGCTAGTTTTGAACCGTTTGGAGGGTGGTATGCACGGGATGGCATTTCTAGAGTATTGTTTGACTTGTTCGGTATTGGATTAGGCTTGTTCGAGGTAAGTAGCACTTCTAAACTTGGTGTTGTGTTTGGTGTTAAGCGGACACACATGCTAGGTGATAGGCGTATGGGCGTGCACCGTGTGAATTATGGCTCTGTTGA
The DNA here is from genome assembly GCA_002018475.1 of Nicotiana obtusifolia. Lineage (NCBI taxonomy): Eukaryota > Viridiplantae > Streptophyta > Magnoliopsida > Solanales > Solanaceae > Nicotiana > Nicotiana obtusifolia. Next base: position 268,107 of record MCJB01002281.1, on the reverse strand, counting down.
TTCTGTGGTAGTGTGTAGTTATCTATATTGTTTCTATCCATGAAATTACTACGTGTTAGAGTAATTAAGCTATGATCCATGTTAGAAATCATGTTTAGACCATATACTTAATCTGTTGGGACCAACTGAGGTCATTTCTGCTTTTGAGTTATTTGCTTAAATTGCAGTAACATACTCAGTCATATTCATTCATTTGCGTATCATATTTCAGTCTCTATTATGATTTGTTGTCACAGCGTGTTATCATTGTTTAGGCGGATTGTCATGAGATTTGTGCGCCCGAGAGACTAGAAAGATTGATGACTCAGCTGAGGCCGAGGACCTGATTGTGAGTGATATTGATGGGAGCGGGCTGCACGCCGCAACAAGATTTATTGATTCATGATGGGATCGGGCTACACACTGCATCAGGTTTTTATAACGACCTGACTGGTCATTTTGAGAATTAGCATCCTGTTTGGTGGCTTAAGGTGTCGAGCAGCTTTGTATTATGTATTATGACTTGAATGTGTGGCCAGGTTTGGTTTTCGGATGATTCGGGATTGATTTGGAAGGATGATTCTTGGCTTAGAAGCATAAGTATCAAGAGTTGACCATAGTTTGACTTTTGTGTAGATGGCTCCAAAATGGTATTTTGATGATTCTAATTGCTTCGTATGGTAATTTTGGACTTAGGCATGTGTACAGATTTGGATTTGGAGGTCTGTAGGTTAATTTGATGCATTTTGGCCAAAATTAGAAAGTTGAAGGTTTGGAAGGTTGAGAGGTTTGACCGGGGTTGACTTTGTTGATATCGGGCTTGGGCGATTCCGAGAGTTGAAATAGTTCCATTATGTCATTTAGGAATTGCATGCAAAATTTGAGGTTATTCTGGGTTAATTTGATATGACTCGGCGCGAGTTGTAGAAGTCGAAAGTTCATAAGTTCAATTAGTTTGATTTGAGGCACGATTCATAGTTTTGATGTTGTTTGATGTTATTTGAGGCCTCGAGCAGGTCCGCATTATGTTATGGAACTTTTTGGTATGTTCGGACGGGGTCTCGGGGGGCCAGGCTGAGTTTCGGACGCGTTTCGGATGGTTTCCATGTCTTTGGGCAAGTTTGCTTCAGGTGCGGGGCCTCTTCTACATTATTTTTGTCGTTTCTACAAGTTGGTACATGCCCTGTTGTTTCATTTTTGTGGATGGGGGACCGCAGGTGCTAGATCGCATCTGCACAATAATGATCACATATGCGAAATAGAGGCTCCAGTTGTCCGTCTGCTTCTGCGGAGTTTTGAGCTTCTGCGGGATAGCAGATGTGATGGGTGGCTCGCAGGTGTGATTTCTGGGCTGTTAAGTGAAGGCCACAGATGCGGTGATATTGCTCGCAGGTGCAAGTGCCCAGGTGCGCATTCTTGGTTTGCAAAAGCAGAAGTGCTGAGCAGAATGTGTATATCTCGAGAGTTTGGTCATTTTTATCATATCTTAAGTTGTAGACCTCAATTTTGGGTGATTTTGGAGGGGTTCTTCACGGTTTGGATTGGGGTAAGTGTTCTTTATCTGGATTTGGTTATATTTCGTGATTCTATCTTTGTTTTTAACATTAAATTAGTTCTTTGAATGGGAGAAAAATGAGAATTCTTGTATAAAATTTCAAAAATGTTAAATGAGGATTTAAAGGCCGATTTGATGTTGGAATTGGAGTAAAATTCCACTTTTTTCATTCCTATCGTGCGGATTTGTTTATTTTGAAGTTTGAGCCTTTGTATTTCTATTCTCTCACAGATGGTGAGGACACGCGCTACTAAATCAGTTGAGAAGACACTCGCACCCCTTGCTAGAGACGCGAGAGGCTGGGGCCTAGGTAGAGGCCAAGGAGGGGCACACACCACAACAGAGCACCTGCCGCAGCCGCAGTTGAGGAGCCGCCAATAGCTCCATTTGAGCACTGGAGGTGCCTGTTGTTACTCCCAGACTTCATGAGACTTTGGCGCAGTTCCTGAGCATGTTTGGTACATTGGCACAGGCGGGATTGATCTCCGTTGCACTAGCTACTTCGCAGATTGGGGGAGGAGCTCAAACTTCCACCGCCCATACTCTAGAGCAGCAGGCTCACATTGGTCAGGTTTCGGGTGTGGTGCCGGTGCAGCCTGTTATTTAGGTTCAGCCTGAGGTCAGGCCATGGGCATCAGAGGAGCAGAAGAGGTTTGAAAGGTTAAAGAGGTAAATTCCACCTTCTTTCAGTGGCCCAGCTACCAAGGATTCATAGGGATTTCTAGAGAAGTGCATGGTATTCTCCGTACCATGGGTATTGTGGAGGTGAGCGGAGTTGATTTTACTATATTTCAGTTGTCGGAAGCAGCGTATCAGTGGTGGCAGGTTTATGAGGAGGGTAGACCAGCCAATGCAGCAGCACCAACTCGAGCTTAATTTTCAGAGATATTTTATAGGGAGTTTTTTCCCAGACCCTCGGGGATGCGTGGCGCACTAAGTTTGAGCAACTGCACCTAGGCACCATGACGGTGTCAGAGTATGCCATCAAGTTCAGTGAGTTATCCTTCCATGCACCTAATTTGGTTCTTACAGCCAGAGAGCGAGTCCACAGATCCATTGAGGGGCTCAGTTACGATCTTAGATTCTGCATGGCTCGGGAGTTACAGACTGATACTCCATTTCAGTAGGTGGTGGAGATTGCCAGGATGTTAGAGCATATTCAGGGTGAGGATAGGGAGGATAAGGAGACCAAAAGGTATCAAGGTTCTTGAGGGTCTACTCTTCAGCTATGACCCATCGTGGTGTAGGCTCGGGCAGTCAGCCAGTCCAGTCCGCACTTCAGACTACTTGTGGTGCTCTAGTTAGTTCTTCTAGTGCACCACCAACACGGGGTTCGTACAATGGTTATTCCAGTTATCGAGCATAGACTCAGCACGAGAAGCCACGCCCGCGGAGAGGTTGTTATGAGTGTGGTGATACTAGGCACATCATGAGAGATTGTCCCAAACTTGGGAGGGGCGGATTTCATCAGAGCACTCAAGCTACAGGCTCCATTCCAGTTGCTACTCCACCTGCACAGCCAGTTACGGGTGGAGGACAGGTGGGTAGAGGGCGCCGTAGAGGGGGAGGCCCGGCCCGTTGATATGCTCCCTATGGTAGGGCTGAGGCCACTATACCGGATGCTGTCATTGCAGGTAGGGTTTCAATTTATTATAGAGGAGCATCATTCTTATTTTGATTCAGTCCTGCTTATCGTAGTGAGTCCTCCTATCTTGCTTTACATATGGGTTACTTTCGTGATGTTGTACTCTACTTATGTGTTTACCCCTGTTAGGAGATTATATAGTGGTAGCCCGTGTCTATCTTTTTGTTTTGTTCACTATGGAGAGCTATGAGACTAGAAGTGACTTTATGATGCTCATTACAGTAGGTTTTGATGTGATTCTTAGATGCTTTGGTTACAATTTGTGCTTTAGATGCTCTACCGGTATGGGGAGTTCTTACATTTTGTGATTTTGTTTCGCAAAGTTGGGTTAGTGGAAGGTTCCGGTTGGTATAATGTGTATTCTACTTGTGATTCAGAGCTAAGGATGGGATTCTCACGTTTTCATGTGGTTTGATATGTTTGAACCAGGCTACGTGCCGCAGTGGGGGTTATATTGGGATGAGATCCTTGTTAATGGCTCATATGTTTTGATTCTCTCTTGTAGAATTGATTTGTATTATGGTACTGATAAAGAGTTGTGCCTGTCGGGCTTGTTTGATAGTTCTCTCATGTGTTTTTCTTTGCATATTCAGTCACACTCGCGTTGTGCTAATCAGTTGTTAGATGTGACTTGTTGATTTGAGTGGATGGCTATGGGATCATCGTGTTTCTTGCATCATTTTTAGTGTTGTGAGGATTTAGAACAGGGTTCTAGCTAGTATGAGGTTAATTATCGGTGCTGGATTTGATATGGGCAGTTATGGTGGCCAAAGATGTTGTTATGGGCATATGGGTGATATATTAGATCGGGCAGTCATACCTTGTGGGCGTATGCATGAGATGTAACAACTGATTGAGGTGATACAGTGTGTTTATACGGTAATTGGGTCTTTGGGAAGATTCGGATAGTGAAAATTTTGGTTCTAAGGCTTATCGGTATGGGTGGAAGGAATAATTTTTAGTTGAGATGGTGTTTTCGGACCTATGTGGATTGAGGTGACATGAGATCACCCGCAAATTTATGTAAGGTGAGTTCATTTAGTGATTTGATGACTTCGTAATGGCTCTTAGCACGTTCGAGGACGAACCTTTATTTAAGAGGGGGAGAATGTAATGCCCGGCCGGTCGTTTTGAGAATTAGCTTCACGTTCGATGGCTTAAGGTCTCAAGCAGCTTCATAATATGTATTGTGACTTGCATGTGGGTGGATTTGATTTTCGGATGATTCGGGATTGATTTGGAAGGATGATTCTTGTTTTAGAAGCTTAAGTGGTAAGAATTGACCCGAGTTTGACTTTTGTGTAGACGACTCCAGAATGGTATTTTGATGATTCCAATAGATTTGTATGGTGATTTTGGACTTGGGCGTGTGTCCGAATTTGGATTTGAAGGTCCGTAGGTTAATTTGATGTATTTTGGCGAAAATTGAAAAGTTTAAGTTTTGGAAGGTTGAGAGGTTTGATCGGTGGTTGACCTTGTTGATATCAGGCTCGGATTGCGATTCCGAGAGTTGGAATATCCGTTATGTCATTTGGACTTGCATGCAAAATTTGAGGTTATTCCAGGTTGATTTAATATGATTTGGCGCGAATTATAGAAGTCGAAAGTTCATAAGTTCATTAAGATCGATTTGAGGCGCGATTCATAGTTTTGATGTTGTTTGTTGTGATTTGAGGCCTCGAGCAGGTTCGTGTTATGTTATGGAACTTGTTGGTATGTTTGTACGGGGCCCCGGGGCCCGGGTGTGTTTCGGACGCATTTCGAATAGTTTCCATGTCTTTGGGCAATTCTGCTTCTGGTGCGTCGCACCTGTGCATTTTGAAGCGCATGTGCAGCGCCGCTTCTGTGTGATTTTTGTTGCCTCTGCGAGTTGGTGCACGCCCTGTTGTTTCGCTTCTATTGATGGGGGACTACAGGTGCGAGATCGCAGATGCAAAATAGAGGCTCCAGTTGGTCGACCGCTTCTGCGGAGTTTTTGAGCTTCTGCGGGGTCGCAGATGCGGTGGGTGGCTTGCAGGTGCGATTTCTGGGCTGTTAAGAGAAGTCCGCAGATTAGGTGATTTTGCTCGCAAGTGCGAGTGAGCAGGTGTGCATTTTTGGTCCACAAAAGCATAAGTGCTGGGCAGAATGTGTATATCTCGAGGGTTTGGCCTTTTTTATCATATCTCGAGTTGTAGACCTTGGTTTTGGGTGATTTTGGAGGGGTTCTTCATGGTTGGGATTGGGTTAAGTGTCCGTCCTTTATCCGAATTTGATTATATTTCATGATTCTATCTTGGTTTTTAACATTAAATTAGTGATTTGAATAAGAGAAAAAAGAGAATTTTCGATAAACTTTCAAAAATGTAAAATGAGGATTTGAAGGCCGAATTAACGTTGAAATTGGATAATTTTGGTTTGGTTGGACTCATATCGGAATGTTTGTTCGGATTTTGTGAATTTTGTCGGGTTCCGAGGTGCAGGCCCGGGGTTGGATTTTTGGGTTGACTTTCTAGTTTTCATTATAGATCGAAGCTTTATTATCCGAAATTGTTTCCTATGGTTTTTATTTATGATATTAAGTTATTTTGGCTACATTTGAGTCCAGAGCTTGATTCACACGAGAAGGTCATTTTAGAGTATCGGTTTAGCTTCTTTGAGGTAAGTATCTTGCCTAACTTTGTGTGGGGAAACTACCCCTTAGAATTTGAGTTGTTTGTGCTATTTGTGTTATGTGAAAGCCATGTACGCAAGGTGACGAGTGCGTACTCGGGCTTATATGTGGCATATTGACCGGTTTAGACTCTTAGGCTTCTTTCATGTATTTATTTGGAATTGTTAGCACCTGTTATATCTTTTATTCGTCATGTTTACTATCACATGATTTACTTGAAGTTATCGTAACATGTCACATTCTTTACTTGTCGAGTTTGCTCTTATATGCTTTATTTGAAGTTGTTACCATTTTTACCATTATGTGATTTCCTTTATTATTTAGTTGCTCTTAGTTGAAGTTCTTGTTACATGATGTCCTTTGTTGCGGGGTTATTCTCATGCATTTCGACGTAGTACTAGTTTGTGTCATCTCTTTCATTGTTAGCCTAATTCATACATTAGAATCCGAAGTTTACCATTTCATGAAAATACTTTCACTATCGAGATTTATCCTTAAATTGGAACTGAGGTTATCGAAAGTCACTAATCTATTTTAATTGAAGTTGTGTTTAAAGAGGGTGTTGTTCCTTGTAGAGTTACATTCCTGTTTATTTTATTGTTATTGAGATTTTATGCACATTGTGTTGAGCCGTGGGCTATTTGATGTGAAAATATTGATATGTTGGATCTTTAGAAAGGTTGTGGCCTATGGGCACTTATGATACAATTGATATATTGTGTTGTTGTGATTTTAGCACATGTGAATTGTTATGTGGTTTGGTTGTTGTTATGCGGAGCATAAGGGTGGCATTTCAGCGTTGTTGTTATGTGGGGCATAAGGGTGGCATTTCACTGTTGTTGAATGTACGGAGTAATACGGGTGGCTATTGTCTTATTGTCCGGTTGGAGAGATAAGGGTGGCTATTATACGGAGTGATACGGGTGGCTATCGAAGTGATAAGGGTGGCTATTGTGTTATTGTCTGGGCGGAGTGATAAGGATGGCTATTACACGGAATGATACGGGTGGCTATCAGAGAGATAAGGGTGGCTAACGATATTGCCAGGGCGGTGTGATACGGGTGGCTGTTGGAAAGATAAGGGTGGCAATGTCAAGGAAGATGTGTGATGGCTTGGGAACATTGTGTTGGTGATTTCCATGCGATGGTGTGCTTTTCATTATGTATGTCATACACCTTACGTGACTTGTTTTGTTGCTTCGATGAGCTACTCAATGTCTTTGATATTACTTGTTGACATGGGCTGTAGTAGTAAATTCGCACAAGCATACACCGTAGCATGCCACTTATACTAGCTCAGGAGTATGAAACTTGACATGTATTAATCATGCCCATATGTTCTTGTATTATCTGTTTTCATCTTACTATTGAGCATGTGACCACGTCGGCCGGATATTGATTGTGAGCATGTGATCATGCCGGGCGAATTGAGGTATTGGCACGTGAGTTGTCCGTGCGGTTGTGATTCAAGATGCGAGCAGAAAGTGCCGTGAGTATATGATGATGGGTTGAGACCCGTGACTTGTGACTATGAGATGAAGTATCGCGGAGTGATTTCATTGTGAAATTTGTCTTAGAACAGCTTGATTTACTGGTTGTCATTGTGTTCCTTATTTGGTTTCAACGGTACTTTTATGGTGTTCCTATTGCCTTACTATTTATATCACATGTTGATTCTTGTTGCCATTTACTGATTCCTGCTTTCCATTATTAGCTTTATACTTCTTAACTGCACAGGTTATTTTGTCTGGTGTCTTGACTTGTACCTCATCATTACTCCACCGAGGTTAGTCATGATACTTACTGGGTACCGACCGTAGTGTACTCATACTACACTTCTGCACAGTTTTATGCAGAGCCGGGTATTGGAGATATCGGACTCGGGAAGCGTTAGCATATTGCTGCGAGGATTCAAGGTAGAGCTGCTTGGTCGCCGCAGTCCCTTGGAGTGCTTTTCTTTCATTGTATTGTCAGCTTGTTATTTGAACAGTATTGTATTTCGATCTCTTAGATCTTTCCATTTACTTAGTTAGAGTTTGTGACTCTATATTACCAAATCTTGGGAGATTGTTATGATTATTGTCGCGTAGGCTTATTATGCTTTTGTTTCGATATTCATATTAGACTCTGTTTCAAATTATCATTGTTAAAAATTTGCCTAATCATTGGTAGTAATTGGCTTACCTAGTCTTAGAGAATAGGTGCCATCACGACGCCTGCGGTGGGTTTTTGGGTCGTGACAAGTTGGTATCAGAGCTCTAGGTTCATAGGTTTTACGAGTCACGAGCAAGTTTAGTAGAGTCTTGCAGATCAGTAAGGAGACGTTTGTACTTATCTTCGAGAGTTTACACAACTATTAGGAAAATTCCACTTCTTTCATTCCTGTCCTGCAGTTTTGTTGATTTTGAAATTTGAGCCTTTGTACCTCTATTCTCTCACAAATAGTGAGGACACACGCTACCGGATCAACTTAAAAGACACTCGCACCCCCTGCTAGAGCCGCGAAAGGCCGGGGCCGAGGTAGAGGCTGAGTAGGGGCACGCGCCGTAGCCAAAGCACATGCCGGAGCAGCAGTTGAGGAGCCTCCAGTAGCTCCAGTTGAGGATAGTTACGGGAGACGCCTGTTGTTACCCCCGGACTTTAGGAGACGTTAGCGCAGTTCCTGAGCATGTTTGGTATATTGCCTCATGCGGGATTGATCTCTGTTGCACCAGCTACTTCACAGATTGGGGGAGGATCTCAAACTCCCACCGCCCGTACTCCATAGCAGTGGGCTCACATTGGTTAGGTTTCGGGTGTGGTGCCTGTGCAGCCTGTTGTTCAGGTTCAGCTTAAGGTCAGACCAAGGGCATCAGAGGAGGAGCAGAAGAGGTTTGAGAGGTTAAAGAGGTAAAGTCCACCAACTTTCAATAGCACAGCTACCAAGGATGCACAGGGATTTCTAGAGAAGTGCATCGTATTCTCCGCACCATGGGTATTGTGGAGCTGAGCGGAGTTGATTTTACTACCTTTCAAGTGTCGGGAGCAGCATATAAATTGTTGCAGGTTTATGAGGAGGGTAGACCATCCGATGCAGCACCACCCACTTGGGCTCAATTTTCAGAGATATTTTTGAGGGAGTTTATTCTCAGACCCTCCGAGATGCATGGCGCACCAAGTTTGAGCAGCTGCACCAGGGCACCATGACGGTGTTAGAGTATGTCATCAGGTTCAGTGAGTTATCCCGTCATGCACCTACTTTGGTTCTTACAGTCAGAGAGCGAGTCCACCTATTCATTGAGGGGCTTAGTTATGATCTTAGATTCTGCATGACTCGGGAGTTACAAACTGATACTCCATTTCAGCAGGTGGTTGATTTTTCCAGGAAGTTAGGGCGTATTATGGGTGAGTAGAGGGAGGATAAGGAGACCAAGAGGTCTCGAGATTCTTGAGGGTTCAGTGGATTATACTCTTTTGCTATGACCCATCGTGCCGGAGGCTTGGCCAGTCGGCCAGTCCAGTCCGCACATCAGACTACTTATAGTGCTCCAGTTAGTTCTTTTAGTGCACCACTGACACGGGGTTCCTCTATCGATTATACCAGTTTTTAGCCACAAACTCAGTACGAGCAGCCACGCCCGCAGAGGGATTGTTATGAGTGTGGTGATACTACGCACATCGTGAAAGATTGTCCTAGACTCAGGAGGGGCGGATTTAATCAGAGCACTCAAGCTACAGGCTCCATTCCAGTTGCTACTCCACTTGCACAGCCAGTTAGGGGTGGAGGACAGGCGGGTAGAGGGCGCCCTAGAGAGGGAGGCCCGACCCGTTGATATGCTCCCTATGGTAGGGCTGAGGCCACTATACCAGATGTTGTCGTTGCAAGTAGGGTTTTGATTTGTTATAGAGGAGCATCATTCTTATTTTGATTTGGTCCTGCTTATCGGGGTGAGTCCTCCTATTTTGCTTTACATATGGGTAAGTTTCATGATTTTTATACTCTACTTATGTGTTTACCCCTTTTGGGAGATTCTATAGCGGTAGCCCGCGTATCGCTTTGTTTTGTTCACTATGGAGAGCTATGAGAATAGAATTGACTTTATGTTACTCATTACAGTAGGTTTTGATGTGATTTTTGGATGGTTTGGTTACGATTTGTGATTTAGATGCTCTACTGGTATGGGGAGTTCTTACATTTTGTGATTTTGTTTCGCAGAGTTGGGTTAGTGGAAGGTTCCAATTGGTATAATGTGTATTCTACTTGTGATTCAGAACTGAGGATGGGATCCTCACGTTTTCATGTGATTTGATATGTTTGAACCGGGCTATGTGCCGCGGTGGGGTTATATTGGGATGAGATCCTTGTAATTAGTTTATATGTTTTGATTTTCTCTTGTAGAATTAATTCGTAGTATGGTACTGATAGGGAGTTGTAACTGTCGGGCTTGTTTGATAGTTCTCTCGTGTGTTTCTCTTTGGATATTCAGTCATATTCGCGCTGTGCTTATTGGGTTTTAACTTGCAAGGTGTTTGCCCAGGTGTCATTAGATGTGACTTGTTGATTTGAGTGGATGGCTATGGGATCATCATGTTTTTTGCATCGTTGTTAGTGTTGTGAGGATTTAGAACAAGGTTCTAGTTGGTATGAGGTTAATTGCCTGTGCTGAATTTGATTATGGGCTACTATGGTGGTCAGAGATATTGTTATGGGCATATGAGTGATGTATTACATCGGGTGGTCAAACCTTGTGGGCGTATGCATGAGCTGTGACAACTGGTTGAGGTTGATACAACGTGTTTATGCGGGAATTGGGTCTTTAGGAAGATTCAGATGGTGACAATTTTTGTTCTAAGGCTTATCGGTGTGGGTGAAAGGAATAATTTTCAGTTGAGATAGAATTGTTGGGCCTATGGATTGGGGTGACATGGGATCAACCACGATTATATGTATGGTGAGTTCATTCAGTGATTTGATGACTTCGGAACGGTTCATGACACGTTTGAGGACGAACGCTTGTTGTTTTGATAATTAGCGTCCCGTTCGGTGGCTTATGGTCTCGAGAAGCTTCGTTATGTATTATGACTAATATGTATAAGCAGGTTCAGTTTTCGGATGATTCGAGATAGATTTTGAAGGATGATTCTTGTTTTAGAAGCTTAAGAGGTAAGGGTTGAACGGAGGTTTGACAGAGGGTTGACCTTGTTTATATCGGGGTTGGATTGCAATTCCGAGAGTTGGAATAGCTACCTTATGTGATTTGGGACTTACATGCAAAATTTAAGGTTATTCCGGATTGATTTGATATGATTTGGCGCTAGTTGTAGAAGTCGAAAGTTCATAAGTTCATAAAGTTCGATTTGAGGAGCAATTCATAGTTTTGATGTTGTTTGATGTGATTTGAGGCCTCGAGTAGGTCCGCATTATGTTATGGAACTTGTTGGTATGTTCGGACGGGATCCCGGGGGCCCGGGGTGTGTTTCGCATGGTTTCCATGTCTTTGGGCAAGTCAGCTTCTGGAGCGTCGCATCTGCGCATTTTGGAGCACTGGCGCAGGGCCGCTTCTACATTATTTTTGTCGCTTTTGTGAGTTGGTGCATGCTCTGTTGTTTCGCTTCTGCGGATGGGGGACCGCAGGTGCGAGATCAGAGATGTGAAATTGAGGGTCCAGTTGGTCGTCCGCTTCTGCGGAGTTTTTGAGCTTATGTGGGATCGCAGATGTGATGGGTGGCTCGCAGGTGCGTTTTCTGGGCTGTTAAGTGAAGGCCGCAGAAGCATTGATTTTTCTCGCAGGTGCGAGTGCGCACGTGCACATTTCGGGTCCGCAAAAGCGGAAGTGCTAGGCATAATGTGTATATCTCGAGGGTTTGGCCATTTTTATCATATCTTGAGTTGTAGACCTCGGTTTTGGGCGATTTTAGAGGGGTTCTTCATGGTTTGGATTGGGATAAGTGTTCTTTATCCGGATTGATTATATATCGTGATTCCATCTTTGTTTTTAACATAAAATTAGTGAACTGAATGGGACAAAAATGAGAATTTTTGTATAAACTTTCAAAAATATAAAATGAGGATTTGAAGGCAGATTTGATGTCGGAATTGGATAATTTTGGTATGGTTGGACTCCTGTCGGAATGGTTATTCGGATTTTATGAATTTTGTCGGGTTTCGAGATGCGGGCCCGGGGTTGACTTTTTAGGATGACTTTTTAGTTTTCATTAAAGATCAAAGCTTTATTATTCGGAATTGTTTCCAATGGTTTTTATTTATGATATTAAGTTATTTTGGCTACATTTGAGCCGTCCGGAGTGTAACGACCCGGCCGGTCGCTTTGAGTGTTGTATCCTCGTTCCTTATTTATTGCTCATTTTATGCTTAATAGTTGCTACGTGACTTGCCGGGGTAGTTGGTTCGGTTCCGGGAGGTTTCAGAATGAGTTGAGACACTTAGTCTCAAGGTTGGGAGCTTAAGTTGGTTGACCGGATATTGACTTATGTGTAAACAACTCCCTGATGGAGTTTTGATGGTTTCTTTAGCTCCGTTGGGTGATTTTGACTTAGGAGCATGTCCATATAATGACTTGGAAGCCCGTAATTAATTAGGCTTAAAATGGCGAAAGTTGGAAAATTTAAAAGCTTTGAAAATTTAGAAGTTTGACTGAGAGTTGACTTTATTGTTACCGAGCTCGGATTTTGGTTCCAGGAGTTGGATTAGGTCCGTTATGTCATTTGTGATTTGTATGCAAAATTTGAGGTCAATCGAACGTGATTTGATAGGTTTCGGCATCGAGTGTAGAGGTTAGAAGTTCAAAAGTTTGTTAGGCTTGAATCGATGTGCGATTCGTAGTTTTAGCTATATTTGATGTGATTTGAAGGCTCAACTAAGTATGTATCATGTTTTAGGATCTGTTGATATATTTGGTTGAGGTCCTAGGGGCCTCGGGTGAGTTTCGTATGGTTAACAGATCAATTTTTAGACTTGGAGAATTACTGAAATTTTCTGGTGAACTGATCTAGTTTCCTTATACGCGATCGCGTGGGAAGGTCTGTGATCGTGTAGGCTAATTGGAGCAGCTGTCGTATTTTGTTCAATGCGGTTGCCAGTTCTGTTATGCAATAGCGTAGGCTGGGGAATCAGTGCATTGCGAACGTGGCTTAGACCTGGGAAGCCTATTCTTCGCGTTCGCGTGAGTGTGTATGCGATCACGTATAGGAAGTTATGGGGGGAGTGGAATTTGTGCTTCGCGATCGCAAAGGTGTTTCCGGGATCGCGAAGGTGTTTCCGCGATCGCGATTAAGGATATTTGGGCAGGCTTTAATATTTCAAAAATGAGGTTTTGAGTTCATATCACAAATTTGATTTTGGGAGCTCGGTTGGAGGCGATTCTTGGGGAGATTTTCAAGGGAGTGATTGGGGTAAGTGATTCTTACTTAGTTTTGGTTAAATTCCATGTTTATATTTTTTATTTCATCATTTAATTAGTGATTTGGGTTGAAAAATTGGGCGAAAATGGAGGAAAGTCCTTAGGCCGAATTTTGGGGATTTGATCGAGATTTTGGTATCGGATATGAGTAATTTTGGTATGGGTGGACTCGTGGTTGAATGGGAGTTCAAATTTTGTGACTTTTATCAGATTTCGAGACGTGGGCCCGGGGGTTGACTTTTGAGTTGACTTTTTGATTTTTAAATAAGAACTTAGTATTTTCTTATGGAATTGATTCCTTTAGCTCGTGTTGATTGTATCAAACTGTTTGTGGAAAGATTAGAGGTAATCGGAGGCTGTTTCGCGAGGCAAGGGCTTGTCAGAGTAAGGATTTGCACAGTTTGAGGTAAGTAACACTTCTAAACTTGGTTCTGAGGGTATGAAACTTCGAATTACGTGTTATATGATTGTTGTTTAGGTGACGCACATACTAGGTGAGGGGCATGTGGGCGTGCGCCGTAAGAATTGCGACTTGGTCAATTTCGTGAAACTGAATAGTTGAATAATCTTGCTGTTACCCATATTTTCACCATGTGTTAGAGCAATTAAGTTGCCAGTCATGTTGGAAATCATGCTTAGGCTCCGTGTTGGTACTGCGAGACCCACAGAGATCGTGTTACATGTTGAATTATTTGCTTAATTTGTAAATTGTACTCAGTCACAGCTATTATTTGCATAATATGTCTCAGCCTCTGTTGTCCTTTATTTGATACATCATATCATTATTGTTTGGGCTGATTATCATGATTCTGGTGAGCCCGAGAGACTGGAGAGATTAATGACTGAGTGTGACTTAGGGTCTATTGTGAATGATATTCATGGGATCGGGCTGCACGCCGCAACAAGCTTTACTGATTCATGCCAGGATTTGGCTTATTATAGCGCTTGGGCTAGATCGGCCCCTCCAGAGTCTGCACATCCACTGTGGGCGCAATGCTAGCAGTTATTTACTTTTGGGCTAGATCTGCCCTGGTTTATTTGCATTTTGGGCTGGATCTTCCCTGTTCTGTGTTGAGTTTTATTGCAAAACCTGAAAGCATGTCTAAATTCTTGTACCTTTACTTGTAGATCATAAATTTTTGAGATATCACTGTCATTTTTGTTGTAAGTTTCCGTACTGTTAACACTGCATGTGGACTGTATTACTCGAACTCGTCACTAGTTTCAGTCCAAAGGTTAGATTTTTTACTTATTGAGTTGGTTGTACTCACACTACACCCTGCACCTCGTGTAAAGATCCAGGTGCTTCCGGTCACGGCGCTTGCTGATTCACAGAGTTCAGACATTCGGAGATCATCGAGGTAGGTGCTTGGCGTCCGCAGAACTTGACTGTCTTCCCTTATCTTTTAGTTGTTGATTTAGTTCTACTTTCTAGACAGTGTACCAGACTATGTCATTATGTAGATGCTCATGTACTTAGTGACAACCCGGTTTTGGGAAGACTTATGTATTGAGTTATGACACTCTATCCTGTTTTATGAGATTTTATTTACTTTTAAACTGTTTTAGTATATTTCAAAGGTTAACAGTGTTGGAAATGTCTGAGTAGTCGGCTTGCCTAGTACCATGATAGGCGCCATCATAACAGGTTGGGTTTTGGGTCGTGACAAGTTAGTATCAGAGCCTAGGTTACATAGTCTCACGAGTCATGAGCAGGTTTAATAGAGTTTTACGGGTCGATATGGGAACATCTGTGCTTATCTTCGAGAGGCTGCCAAACCTTTAGGAAAACTTTACATTCTTGTATTCTTGTCGTGCGGATTTGTTGATTCCGAGAACTAAACTTTTGTTATTCTATTCTCTCACACATGGTGAGGACACGTGCTACCGGACAGGACGGATATCCACTAATACCACTGACTAGGGACGCGAGAGGCCAGGCCGCGGTAGGGGCTGCGATAGGGGTAGAGGTGCAGCTTGTAGAGCAGCTAGAGCAGCACCTGCAGATCCATTAGTTGCTCCAGCTCAGGAGCACGTTCCAGATGTGGTTGAGCCAGTAGGGCCAGCTTAGGCACCAGTTTTGCCCATTGTAACCCAGGCCTTCAGGAGGCTTTGGCTCAGATTTTGACTGTGCGCATTAGACTTGCTCAGGCGGTTTCTGTTCAGACCGCGCTAGCCACTTCTTAGGCCGAAGGAGGTATTTAGACTCCCGCTGCCCGTACTCCAAAGCAGGTGATGCAGGGACTTCAGACCCCAGGGTACTACCACCCCAGTCGGTCGTAGTTGCTCTGGCCCAGGTGGGTCCCGTTATGACTGATGATGAGAAGAAGAGACTAGAGAGGTTTGGGAGGCTCCAGCCTCCATCATTCAATGGGGCTGAGTTAGAGGATTCCGATGACTTCTTGGATAGGTGCTAGTAGATTCTTCGCACGGCGAGTATTCTAGATAACAGTGGGGTCTCATTCACTACTTTTCAGTTTACTGGGGTTGCCTTTTTATGGTGGGAGGCCTATGAGAGACGCAGACCAGTCAGTGCAGCACCACTTACATGGCATGAGTTCACCGTTCTCTTCTTGGTGAAGTTTGTGCCACAGACCTGCAGGGGGAGCTGCGCAGGCCGTTCTAGCAGCTGCGTCAAGATGGAATATCTGTGACCCAATATGAGATGAGGTTTTCAGAGTTGGCTCGTCACACAGTTTGGTTGGTTCCCACTGAGAGGGAGAGGATTAGGAGGTTCATTGATGGCCTCTACTATCAGTACTGTTTTATTATGACTTGGGAGAGTGTATCAGGTGCTACGTTCGACGAGGTGGTTGATATTGCTCGGCGAGTGAAGATGGTTTGTAGTCAAGAGCGTGAGGAGAGGGAGGCCTAAAGGCATTGTAGTTCGGGTGGTTTCAGTGGTGTTCCTTCTGGGGGACAGTCGTACCACAGCAGGGGTCGTCCTTGTAGGCCCGCTCTGATGGCCCATCCAGTTCATTGTGGTGCATCATCTAGCCATGGTTCGTACAGAACTTGACTGGATCAGTCCTCTCTCAGTGCTCTCCCAGCTTAGAGTTCATCTCGTGCACCTTCAGTTCAGGGTTCATCTCCACCAGGTTCCTCTGGTATTTATTCCGATTCTCGAGGTTCGCCTCAGTATTTGCCACCATTTTTCGAAAAGGGATATCTCGAGTGTGGAGAGTTGGGTCATGTGAAGAAGTTTTGTCCCTGCCTTATGGGAGGTCCAGCTCAGCAGAGGATTCAGGCCACGACTTCAGCACAAGTTACTTCATCACCCGCCCAGCTAGTTCGGGGTGAGGCTCAGGCAGCTAGAGGTTGCCCTAGAGGGGGAGGCCGATCAGGTGACAATCAGGCTCGATTCTATGTTATTCCTGCCAGGCCAGATGTCGTTGCTTCAGACACAGTGATCACAGGTATTGTCTCAGTATGCCACAGGGATGCTTCTGTATTATTTGACCCTAGTTCCACTTATTCGTATGCATCATCGTATTTTGCTCGTTATCTGGATATGCCTCATGATTCCTTAATTTTATCTATTAATGTATCTACATCGATGGGCGATACTATTGTTGTGGACCATGTATATCGGTCGTGTGTAGAGACTATTGGGAGATTAGAGATTAGAGTTGATCCCTTATTGTATAGTATGGTCGATTTCGACGTGATCTTGGGCATGGATTGGTTGTCTCTATGTCATACTATTCTGGATTGTCACGCTAAGACCGTGATGTTGGCGATGCCGGGTTGCCAAGGATCGAGTGGAGAGGATCTCTAGATTATGTTGCCAGTAGAGTGATTTCAAATTTGAAGGCTCAACGGATGGTTGGGAAGGGGTATCTATCATATTTGGCCTTTGTCAGGGATGTTGGTGTTGATACCCCTATTATTGATTCTGTTCCAGTAGTGCGAGACTTTCTGGATGTGTTTCCTGCAAACCTTCTGGGCATGCCACCTAATAGGGATATTGATTTTGGTATAGACTTGGTGCCGGGCACTCAGCCCATTTCTATTCCTCCGTATTGTACGACACCAGATGAGTTGAAGAAATTGAAAGAGCAGCTTTAGGAGCTTCTTGATAAGGGTTTTATTAAGCCCAGTGTATCACCTTGGGGTGCACCGGTTCTGTTTGTGAGGAAGAAAGATGGTACTACGCGGATGTGCGTCGACTATAGGCAGTTGAACAGAGTTACATTCAAGAACAAGTATCCTTTGCCGTGCATTGATGATCTATTTGACCAGCTTCAGGGAGTGACGGTTCTCTAAGATTAATTTGAGCCTGGATATCACCAGTTGAAGATTTGGGACTCGGATATTCTAAAGATGGCATTCAGGGCCCGTTATGGTCACTATGAGTTTCTTGTGATGTCTTTTGGGCTAACCAATGCCCTAGCAGCATTCATGCATCTAACGAATAATGTATTTAAGCCTTATCTCGACTTATCTGTCATAGTATTCGTTGATGATATCATGGTGTAATCACGTAGCCAGGAGGATCATGCGCAGCATTTAAGGATTGTGTTGTAGCGGCTAAGAGAGGAGAAGCTTTATGCCAAGTTCTCCAAGTGTGAGTTTTGGCTTAGTTCAGTGGCGTTCTTGGGGCACGTTCTATCCAGCGAGGGGACTAAGTTGGATCCAAAGAAGATAGAGGCAATTCAGAGTTGGCCTAGACCATCCTCTACTACGGAAATTCGGAGCTTTCTCAGCTTGACCGGTTATAATTGTCGCTTCGTGGAGGGTTTCTCGTCTATTGCATCGCCTTTGACCAGATTGACCCAGAAGGGTGCTCCTTTCAGGTGGTCGGATAAGTGTGAGGAGAGCTTTCAGAAGCTCAAGACCGCCTTGTCCACAGCTCCAATTCTAGTTTTGCCTTCAGCTTGTGGCTCTAATACAATGTATTGTGATGCTTCTCAGACCGGTATTGGGTTTGTCTTCATACAGGAGGGTAGAGTGATTGCATATGCTTCGCGTCAGTTGAAGCCTCACGAGAAGAACTACCACGTCCACGATTTGGAGTTAGCTGCCATCGTTCAAACATTGAAGATTTGGAGGCATTATCTCTACGGTGTGTCTTGTGAGGTATTTATGGATCATTCCAGTCTCCAGCACTTGTTCAAACAAAAGGATCTAAATTTGAGGCAGCAGAGATGGTTGGAGCTTCTAAAGGACTATAATATCACCATTTTATATCATCCCGGGAAGGCCAATGTGGTGGCCGATGCTTTGAGTAGAAAGGCGATGAGTATGGGTAGCCTTGCATTCATTCTTTTTGGTAAGAGACCGCTTGTAGTTGATGTTCAGGCCTTGGCCAACCAGTTCGTGAGATTAGATGTTTCGGAGCCCAGCCGAGTTCTATCTTGTGTGATTTCTCGGTCTTCCTATATGATCACATCAGAGAGCACCAGTATGATGATCCCCATTTTATTTTCCTTAAGGACACTGTTCAGCACGGTAATTCCAAAGATGTTACTATTGGGATGATGGGGTGTTGAGGATGCAGGATCGGATTTGTGTGCCTAATATAGATAGGCTACGTGAGTCAATTCTTGAGGAGACCCACAATTCGCGGTACTCCATTCATCCGGGTGTCACGAAGATGTACTAGGACCTAAGGCAGCACTATTAGTGGGAGATGTAGCTCGGTGCCTAAACTGTCAGCATGTGAAGTACAAGCATCAGAGACCAGGCGGATTGCTTTTGGGGTTTGAGATTCAGGATTGGAAATGGGAGCGTATTACCATAGATTTTGTAGTTGGGCTCCCACGGACTTTGAGGAAGTTTGATGCCCTTTGGGTGATTATGGATCGGCTGACCAAGTCTGCGCATTTCATTCCAGTTGGGACTACTTATTCTTCGGAGCGGTTGGCTGAGATTTACATTCGCGAGATTGTTCGCCTTCATAATGTGCTGGTGTCTATCATTTCAGATCAGGGCACGCAATTTACATCACAATTGTGGAGAGCCGTGCAGCGGGAATTGGGCACACAGGTTGAGCTGGGTACGACATTTCACCCTCATTGGAGAGCCGTCCAGTGGGAATTGGGCAGTCCAAACGCACTATTCAGATATTGGAGAAGTTGTTACGCTCTTGTGTCATAGATTTTGGGGTTTCTTGGGATCAGTTTCTACCGCTTGCAGAGTTTTCCTACACCAACAGCTACCAGTCGAGCATTCAAATGGCTCCATATGAAGCTTTGTATGGGAGACGGTGCCGGTCTCCAATAGGATGGTTTGAGCCGGGTGAGGCTAGGCTATTGGGTATGGACTTGGTTCAGGACTTTTGACAAGGTTAAATTGATTCAAGAGCGCTTTCGCACGTCGTAGTCTAGATAGAAGAGTCACGCCGATCAAAAGGTTCAGGATGTTGCTTACATGGTTGGGGAGAAGGTACTGCTCAAGGTTTCACCCATGATTATGATATTCGGAAAGAAGGCCAAATTGGGCCCTCGGTATATTGGGCCTTTTGAGGTGCTTCAGAGGATTGGAGAGATGACTTACAAGCTTGTCTTGCCGCCTAGTCTGTCAAGTATTCATCTAGTGTTTCATGTTTCTATGCTCCGGAAGTATGTCGGCGATCCGTCTCATGTTTTGGATTTCAACACAGTTCTGTTGGATGGTGATTTGACTTTTGATGTGGAGCCGGTGGCCATTTTGGGTCGGCAAGTTCGAAAGTTGAGGTCAAAGGACATAGCTTTACTAAAGGTGCAGTGGAGAGGTCAGCCAAGTGAGGAGGTACTTGGGACAATGAGCGGGAGCGACGGAGCAGATATCCATGCCTATTTGAGACTCCAGGTACGTTTCAAGACCCGTTCGAGGATGAACAGTTGTTTAAGAGGGGGAGGATATAATGATCCGACTGGTTGTTTTGAGTGTTGTAACCCCGTTCCCCCAGTTACTGCTCATTTTATGCGTAATAGTTGCTATGTGACTTGCGGGGGTAGTTGGTTCGGTTCAGGGGAGGTTTCGGAATGAGTTGAGACACTCAGTCTCAAGATTGGGAACTTTAGTTAAAAATATTGACCGGATGTTGACTTATGTGTAAACAATTCCGGGATAGAGTTTTGATGGTTTCGTTAGCTCCGTTGAGTGATTTTGGACTAAGGAGCATGTCCGGATAGTCATTTGGAGGCCCGTAGTAGAATTAGGCTTGAAATGGCGAAAGTTCAAAAATTAGAAGCTTCTAAAATTTAGAAGTTTGACCGAGAGTTGACTTTGTGGGCTGAGCCGCATTCACAAAGAGGAAAGGAGGCAAGAGCTCGCCACGCGCATTGTTCTATGCGAACGCGTGGGTCCATCCGCGATCACGTAGCCCTGGGAAGCCTATGTTTCCCGATCGCAAAGGTGTTTCTATGATCGTGATTAAGGATATCTGGGCAGGCTTTAAATATTTCAAAATGAGGGTTTGAGCTATCACAAATTTGATTTTGGGAACTCGGTTGGAGGCGATTCATGGAGATTTTGAAGGGAGTGACTGGGGTAAGTGTTTCTTACTTAGTTTGGTTATATTCCATGTTTAGATCTTTGATTTCATCATTTAATTAGTGATGTGGGTTGAAAAATTAGGGGAAAATAGAGGAAAGTCCTTTCGCCGAATTTTGGGGATTTGATGGAGATTTTGGTATGGGATTTGAGTAATTTTGGTATGGGTGGACTCGTGGTTGAACGGGTGTTTGGATTTTGTGACTTTTATCGGATTCCGAGACGTGGCCCCGGGGGTTGACTTTTGAGTTGACTTTTTGACTTTTGATTAAGAACTTAATATTTTCTTATGTAATTGATTCCTTTAGCTCGTGTTGATTATATTTAACTGTTTGTTGCTAGATTCGAGGCAATCGGAGGCTGTTTCGCGAGGCAAGGGCTTGTCAGAATAAGGATTTGCACAATTTGAGGTAAGTAACACTTCTGAACTTGGTTCTGAGGGTATGTAACCCTGAATTACGTGTTATATGATTGTTGTTGAGGTGACGTACATGCTAGGTGACGGGCGTGTGGGCGTGCACAGTAAGAACTGTGACTTGGTCGATTTCGTGGAACTGAATAATTGAATAATCTTGTTGCTACCCGTGTTTTCACCATGTGTTAGAGCAATTGAGCTGCTAGTCATGTGGGAAATCCTGCTTAGGCTTCGTGTTGGTACTGTTAGGACCCACAGAGATCGTGTTACATATTGAATTATTTGCTTAATTTGTTAAATTGTACTTAGTCATAGCTATTATTTGCATAATTTGTCTCAGCCTCTATTGTCCTTTATTTGATACATCATATCATCATTGTTTGGGCTGATTATCATGATTCTGGTGAGCCCCAGAGACAGGAGAGATTAATGACAGAGTGAGACGGAGGGTCTATTGTGAGTGATATTCATGGGATCGGGCTGCACGCCGCTGCAGGCTTTATTGATTCAGGCCAGGATTTGGCTTATTATAGCGCTTGGATGGATCGGTCCCTCCGGAATCTGCACATCCACTGTGGGCGCAATGCTAGCAGTTATTTACTTTTGGGCTATATTTGACTTGGTTTATTTGCATTTTGGGCTAGATCTGCGCTGTTCTGTGTTGAGTTTTATTTCAAACCCTGAAATTATGTCTAAATTCTTGTACCTTTACTTCTAGACTATAAATTTCTAAGATATCACTGTCATATTTTTGTAAGTTCCCGTACTGTCAACACTGCATGTGGAATGTACGTCACTACTTTCAGTCCAAAGGGTAGATTTGTTATTTATTGAGTTGGCTGTACTCACACTACACCCTGCACCTCATGTGCAGATCCAGGTGTTTCCGGTCAACGCGGTTGCTGATTCACAGAGTTCAAACATTCGGAGATCATCGAGTTAGTTGCTCGGCGTCCGCAGACCTTGACTCTCCTCCCTTATCTTTCAGTTATTCATTCATTTCTACTTTCTACACAATGTACCAGACTATGTCATTATGTAGATGCTCATGTACTCGGTGACACCCCGGTTTTGGGAAGACTTGTATTGAGTTATGATATTCTATCTTGTTTTATGAGATTTTTTTTCTATTTAAACTGTTTTAGTATATCTCAAAGGTTAATAGTGTTGGAAATGTCTGAGTTGTCGGCTTGCCTAGTACCATGATAGGCGCCATCACGACAGGTTGATTTCGGGTCGTGACACTTTAGAATTATTAATCTGTTCATGTATATTTCAAATAGATGATGTATTTCTTTCATACCCGCTTTGTAAACTCTAAATCTTAGAAGTTCATGATTTGTACTACCAGCCCTTCGGACTTTTGTGTAAAAGTTCAGTTATTTCATCATTTATTTATTTTTTCTCAGTAGATCTCCTTGAGTTGGATTGTTGCTAACGGGCTTACCTAGCAAGTTAGGCCAGGTGCCATCACGACTAGTTGTATTTTGAGTCGTGACAACTACAGCCCAAGTCAACAAGTAATATCAAAGACATCGAGTAGCTCATCGAGTAACGACAACTTCAAGTTTGTTGCTTCGATAAGCTACTCGATGTCTTTGATATTACTTGTTGACTTGGGTTGTAGTTGTCACGACCCAAAATCCAACTAATCGTAATGGCACCTGGCCCAACACATTAGGTAAGCCAGTTAGCAACAATCCAACTCTCGATGAGCTACTCGATGTCTTTGACATTACTTGTTGACTTGGGTTGTAGTTTTCACGACCCAAAATCCAACTAAGCGTGATGGCACCTGACCCAACCCACTAGGTAAGCCAGTTAGCAACAATCCAACTCAAAAGAGATCTACTGAGAAAAAAATAAATGATGAAATAACTGAACTTTTATACAAAAATCTGAAGGACTGGTAGTACAAATCATGAGCTTCTAAGATTTAGAATTTACAAAACGGGTATGAAATAAATGCATCATCTATTTGAAATATACATGAATAGATTAATAATTCTAAATCTACCAAGAACAAAAGGTAGTTATGACCATAATGTAGGTACGTCTTCTATGCCAGCTACCACCATACACAGCAACATCAGCATCAAAAAATTTTACGCAAGGTGCATAAGTGTAGTATGAGTACAACGAACCCCATGTACTCAATAAGTAGCAAACTTAACCTTAGGTTAAAAGTAGTGACGAGCTGGGACAAAGGTCAGAGTCCAACACCAATAGCCAACAACAGCTCATAACAATATAATAAAAGTAGTATAGGAAATAACTCAGAGATTTGATACTTAGTTAGTTCACAATTACGAAAAATAGTCATGCTTTTCAAGTATAACAGTAAACCCCAATCCCTTCACCGAAATCACCAAAATATGAGTAAGTCAGAAAAATTGTGATTTTTCCCAAAAACTTTCAACAATAAGTAAGATGTTTCTTTATCAGATAGCATGAGAAAAGTACATCTCTATGCCTACATGTCTATGTGCATGTGAAGTCATAAATGTCAGAAAACCGTGTAACATGAGGAAATGCATCTCTACTCATGTATTTCAAGTATGCATATCAGATGCAACGCATCACAGTGATGAACTCATGTACTCATACTCTCAGAGTACTTAATATCACAGTCTCATTGTTACAACCCATATTTGCGTACGTTAGATCATGCTGTAAGTTAGTCCTATTGATCTTAAATGATACAAGGGTGTATAAGAGTGGTTAACAAGTATTAGAAGTTAAACGAATCAAGGATGTTGTAACCCGTATTTTCGGGTAAAACTAGAGGTGCTTAATATTCTCAGAAGTCATGTTTTAAGGTATTTAAATCATATAATATCCGTATCATAATTCTTGAAGTCAAACGAGTTATGAAACAAAAGTCGACAAAAGTTGTCGCAACTTACGTTCATAATTTTACTTAAATTTTAGGTTGCATAATACTAAGATTTACTCCCAATTTACTTGGATGATATACCCACCAATTTGAAGATATATGAGTCTAGTTTCTAATGTATTAAACCATTCATCGATACAACCTCGGAGTCGAGAAATATTCGCGTTTTTGCGAGACTGCACAAGAAGCTCTTTATGGGACCCACATAGGTGGTTGAAATATATTAATATATATGAGATGCCTTAAGCCTGTTTTAACTCATTACTTTTTACTCGCTTTAGACCCTATACATATAAAAACTCTCTATCAAGGTTCTCTCATGATCCAAGACCCAAACAAAGGGCAAACAACACAAATCATGTGTCGGGAATCTCGTGGCGCTAGTACATTTCTTGTTCTTGTTGTTGCTGATTTTTGTGTGGTTACAGCTCGTGTGGAGGTTGTTTTAAGTTGTTTAAGTTCTGTAAAATACTCTGTCAAGTTCTTAATATCAACCCTAGGTGAGTTCAAGTCTTCCAAAGTGATTCTAGTGCCAAAAAACCCGAATTGATTGCTAATTTCACTTCCTTGTTCTTGTGGCAGTATTGGAAGGATATTGCGTGGTGAAGTAAGGTAAAATTGGAGTTTTTCTACTCCTTTAAATTTAAGGAACCTCTTACTCTACATGTATTTAAGATTATCCAAGTTGCGGCTAAGTCGTTGAAGCTAGAACTTGTGAGATATCTATTGAAAGGCTTGTTAGTAATGTTGTTGGTTGGTGGACTGTTTTGGGAGGCTTAATATGGTTATTATTGATGTTGCTTGGGCTTCTTGGTGATTTTTTTAACTTGTGAGAAGTCATATAAATAGGGGAGGTACTGTCTGTTTCATCGTAAAATAGGTTGCGATCGATATATAATAGTTACGATGCTTAACCAATAACGATAGTATCATTTCTCTTATTGTAGACTAAGGAGTCGTGTCATTTGAATAGCTTGAGGTTGGGAAATATATACGTGAGGCTATCCCTTTCCTTCTTTTGTACAACTCTAATCGTACAGAATATAATGAACGAGCTTCCAAAGATACTCAACTCTAATTGTTTCTATTCTTATGGAACGATTGATGTTGATGTTACTTCTATTATGCTTATGTTATCAATGTATCAATGTTGTTGGTACTTCCTGATTCTTATAAGATCCATGACAAAGAGTTAGTATATGTATATGTATATGTATGTATGTATGTATGTATGTATATATATATACACATATATATATATACATATATATATATATATATATATATATATATATCATGCATTTCATGTCAGTCGCCCTCCTTACATGCTCGGTACTTTATTCGTACTGACGTCCCTTTTATTTGTGGACGTTGCATGTTGTGCTGCAGGTCCTGATAGATAGGTAGACGCAGCTCCCCCACCACAGCAGGCTGCCAGTTCAGCGGTTACTGGCGAGATCCCTTCTCCGGACTTGCCGTGGTCTTGGTATGCACTTTTATTATAGACATTATGGGTATGTCAGGGCCCTGTTCCGGCAATGGCATCATTTATGTTCTTTTAGAGACTAATAGACAGGTGTTGACTCATGTATAGTTTGGATTGCCTTGTTGGCTAATTTTTGTTGTATAGTCTCTCATGGTATCTTGGCAGCTTGTACCTTATATATAGCTTCATAACAGCCTTGTCGGCCCATGTTATGTATGTTCATGCCATTATCTGTCATTGTTGGTTGTTCATGATTCATGTCTACCATTTATGTTGATCTCGTCAGCTCGTATAGATACTAAGAAAGGTTAGATAAAATGTACGTTGGTGCTTGACAGGTATGGCCCGGGTGCCGGTCATGGCCCTCCAGTTTGGGTCGTGACACTAGTACTCCATCTCATCACGCTCAATCACTCAGTACACTCAGTCACTCAGCATTGTACAGTACCCGCTGCGGCGTGCAGCCCGATTCCATCATGAATCAATAGCAATTGCGCTCACTGTGGGTGTGCAAACTCCGGAGGGGCAGATCCAGCCCAAGCGCTAATAAATCATGTTGCCGCACGCAGCCCGATTCCATCGTGAATCAATAATACCTGTTGCGACGTGCAGCCCGATCCTATCATGAATCAATAATACCTGCTGCAACGTGCAGCCCGATCCCATCATGAATCAATAAGACATGTTGCGGCGTGCAGCCCAATCCTATCAATATCACTCATAATCCGCCTCCCAGGCCCCAACTTAGTCATTAATCTCCAGTCTCTCGATCTCACAATGTCATGAAAAGTAGCCCAAAAATGATGATATGATGCATCAATAAATGGCATCAGAGACTGAGATATGATATGCAAATGAATGAGTATGACTGAGTATGTAACTGCAATGTAAGAAAATAACTCAACGGAAGAAATGGCCCAAGTGGGTCCAAAGAGGATAAGCATATAGCCTAGACATGGTTATTAACATGGATCACAGCTCAATTACTCTAGCATGCAGAAATTTCATGAATAGCAACAAGATTAGAGTACTTCACTATACCACATAATCAATCGAGCCGTAATTCACACGGTGCACTCCCACACGCCTGTCACCTAGCATGTGCGTCACCTCAACACCTAGCACATACACGTATATTCAGAGGTTCATACCCTCAACACCAAGTTTAGAAGTGTTACTTACCACGAACAAGCCGAATCCAATATCGAGCAAGCCAAGCAATACTTTAGAAATGTCATCCCGTGCGTACCAACCTCCAAACGACTTGAAACTAGCCAAAAGCAACTTAAGAATATCAAATAACACTATATGAAACAAACTCAGTCGCTAAAGGTCAAATCTTTAACCAAAAGCCCAAAGTCAACCAAAAGGTCAAACTCGGGCCCGCACCTTGGAACCCGACAAAACTCACAAAATCCAACAACCCATTCAATTACGAGTTCAACCATAACAGTTTCACTCAAATCCGACTCTGAATCAATGTTCAATACTCAAAAATTCACTCTATGAAACTTTAGTCAAAACCTCCCAATTTTCTCTTAAAATTTCATATTCAATTTCCAAAATCGAAGATAGATTCACGAAATATAACCAAAACCGAGTAGAGAATACATACCCCAATCCATTTGGTGAAATTCATCTCCAAGGTCACCCAAACCGAGCTCCAAAATCCAAAAATGTGAAAAGAAAACGACCATCTCTCAAATTATAACTTCTGCTCAGACCTTTCGCAAATGAACAAGTAGTCGCACCTGTGACTTTCGCTTCTGCGATAAAAGACTTGCACCTGCAAGAAATCACTGAAGACCAACCCATTGCACCTGCAGAATTTCCCTCGCTTCTGCGTACACACATGTGCAACAACCACACATGCTTCTGCAGCTCACAATTCCGCTTCTGTGGACGCGCAAATGCGCCCATCATTCCGTTTCTGTGGCTCGCCACTTCCAGCCTATTTTTGCTTCTATGACCATAGGGCCGCATCTGCGGGCTCGCATCTGCGATCAGCCCTCCGCAGATGCGGTCGCACCAGAACAGACCTGCCCTCAGCCTTAACCAAGAATGATCCAAACCATTTAAACCTCGTACGAAACTCATCCGAGGCACTCGGGACCCCCTCCGAATATACCAACAAGTCCTATAACATAACACGTGCTTACTCGAGGCCTCAAATCACACTAAACAACATCAAAACTAAGAATCGCACCTCAAATCAAACTTAATGAACGTTGCATCTTTCAAATGACAAGTCCCAAATGACATAACAAAAATATTCCAATTCCCGAAACTCAATCCGAACCTAATATCATTAAAGTCAACTCCCGGTCAAACTTATGAACATTCCAAACCTTAAAATTTCAAACGTTCGCCAATTAGTGCCGAAACCTTCTAGAAATATTCAAATACAAATCCGGGCATACGTCCAAGTCCAAAATTATCATCCAGACCTAACGGAACCATCAAAACTCCAATCCAAGGTCAAATACTAAAAAGTCAAAATTGCTCAACTCTTCCAACTTAAAGCTTCAAACATAAAATTCATTCTTCCCAATCAACTCCGAATCACCTAATAACCAAAATTGAGGATTCACACAAGTCATAATACATCATACGATGTTGCTCAATACCTCAAATACTTGAACGGAATGCAATTTCTCAAAATGATCGATTGGATTGTTACAATAGTAGTACACTCGCACAAGCATACACCGTAGCATGCCACTTATACTAGCTCAGGAGTATAAAACTTGACATTTATTAATCATGCCCATATGTTCTTGTATTATTTGTTTTCATGTTGCTATTGAGCCTGTGACCACACTGGCCGGATTGTGATTGTGAGCCTGTGATCTTGCCGGGCGGATTAAGGTATTGGCACATGAGTTGTCCGTGCGGTTGTGATTCAAGATGTGGGCAGAAACTGCCGTGAGTATATGATGGTGGGTTGAGACCCGTGACTTGTGACTATGAGATGAAGTATCGCAGAGTCATTTTGTTGTATTTGTCTAAAAACGGCTTGATTACTGGTTGTCATTGTGTTCCTTATTTGGTTTCAATAGTATTTTTATGGTGTTCCTATCGCCATACTGTTTATATCAGATGTTGATTCTTGATTCTATTTACTGATTCCTTCTTTCCATTATTAGCTTTGTACTTCTATATTGCACAAGTTATTTTGTCTAGTGAGTGTCTTGACTTGTACCTCGTCACTACTCCATCGAGGTTAATCTTGATACTTACCGGGTACCGACAGTGGTGTACTCATACTACGCTTTTGCACATTTTTTTGCAGATCTAGGTATTGGAGATATTAGACTTGGGCAGAGTTAGCATATTGGTCGCGAGGATTCAAGGTAGAGCTACTTGGTCATCGTAGTCCCTTGGAGTTATTTCCTTTCATTGTACTGTCTTCTTATTATTTGAACAGTATTTTGATCTTTGAGATCTTTCCATGTACTTAGCTAGAGTTCGTGACTCTTTATTACCAAATCTTGGGAGGTTGCTATGATTATTGTCGCGTAGGCTTATTACGCTTTTGTTTCGGTATTCATATTAGACTCTGTTTCACATTATCATTGTTAAAAATTTGTCTAATCGTTGTTAGTAATCAGCTTATCTAGTCTTAGAGATTAGGTGCCATCACGACGCCTGCGGTGGGTTTTTGGGTTGTGAAAGTTTTATTAATTCATGATGGGATCGGGCTTCACGCGGCAGCAGGTATTATTGATTCATGATAGGATCAGGTTACGCGCTGCAGCGGGTTTTATTAGCGCTTGGGCAGGATCCGCCCCTCCGGAGTCTGACATACCAGTAGTGAGAGTATCTACCAAGTGCCCAGTGATTGAGTGTGTGAGACAGTGAGATTGAGTACTCTGAGAGTGTGAGTTCATGAGTTTATCACTGTGATGCATCACATTTGACATGCATTCTTGGAATGTAGGCATAGAGATGCATTTCCTCATGATGTAGAGTATTGTGACATTCAAGGCTTCACATGCACATTAACATGTAGGCATAGAGATGTACTTTCCTCATGCTATCTGATAATGAAACATCTTATCTATTGTTGAAAGTTTTTGGAAAAAATCACAGTTTTCTGTTATACTCATATAATGGAGATTTCGGTGAAAGGTTTGGGTTTTACTATTATACCTGAAAAGCATGTCTATTTTTTTGTAATTGTGAACGAGTTGAACATCATATCTTGAGTTATTACTTGTGTTTCTTTTATCATATCGTTACGAGTTGTTCTTGGCTATTGGTGTTGGACTCTGACTGTTGTCCAAGCTCGTCACTACTTTCAACCTAAGGTTAGGTTTGTTACTTATTGAGTACATGAGGTCGTTTGTACTCATACTACACTTCTGCACCTTGCATGCAGATTTTTAATGTTGGTATTGATGTGTATGGCAGGAGCTGGCATTAAAGACGTATCTGCATTTCGTTCATAACTGTCTTTTGTTGTTGGTAGCTTTATGTAACGACCCGGCCGGTTATTTTGACTATTGTAGCCCCATTCCCCCATTTACTGCTCATTTTATGCTTAATAGTTTCTATTTGAGTCGTCGGGGTAGTTGGTCCAGTTACGGAGAGGTTTCAGAATGAGTTAAGACACTCAGTCTCAAGGTTGGGAGATTTAGTTGAAAAGGTTGACCGGATGTTGACTTATGCGTAAACGACTTCAGGATAGAGTTTTGATGGTTCAGTTAGCTCCCTTAGGTGATTTTAGAATTAGGAGCGTGTTTGGATAGTAATTTGGAGGCCCGTAGTTGAATTAGGCTTGAAATGGCGAAAGTTGGAAAATTAGAAGCTTTGGAAATTTAGAAATTTGACCGAGAGTTGACTTTGTGGTTACCGGGCTCGAAATTTGGTTTCGAGAGTTAGAGTAGTCTACTGTGTCATTTCTGACTTGTGTGCAAAATTTGAGGTCAATCGGACATGATTTGATAGGTTTCGGCATCGAATGTAGAGGTTAGAAGTTCAAAAGTTCATTAGGCTTGAATCAATGCGTGATTCATAGTTTTAGCGCGGTTTGATGTGATATGAAGGCTCGACTAAGTTCTTATCGTGATTTAAGACTTGTTAGTATATTTGGTTGAGGTCCGGGGGGCTCGGGTGAGTTTCGTATGGTTAACGGATCAACTTTTGTACATGGAGAATTGCTGAAATTTTCTAGTGCACTAATCTGGTTTCCTTATACGTGATCGCGTGAGATGGTCCGCAATCACGTAGGCTAAACAGCTGTGGTGTTTTATTCAATGTGATCGCCAGTTCTGGTATGCGATCGCGTAGGCTAGGGAATCAGTGCATCACAAACGCGTGGGCTAAGCCGTGTTTGCGAAGAGGAAAGGAGGCAAGAGCTGGCCACGCACATTGTTGTATGCGAACGCATGGATCTATATGCGATCGCATAGGCTTGGGAAGCCTATGCTTCGCATTCGCGTGAGTGTGCATGCAATCACGTAGAGGAAGTTCTGCGGGCAGTGGAATTTGTGCTTCGCGATTGCAAAGGTGTTTCTGCGATCACGATTAAGGATTCTAGGTAGACTTTAAATATTTCAAAAACGAGGGTTTGAGTTCATATCACAAGTTTGATTTTGGGAGATAGGTTGGAAGCAATTCTTGGGGAGATTTTCAAGGGAGTGATTGGGGCAAGTGATTCTTACTTAGTTTTGGTTAAATTCATATTTATATCTTTGATTTTATCATTTAATTAGTGATTTGGGTTGAAAATCGAGAAAAAATGGAGGAAAGTCCTTAGGCAGAATATTGGGGATTTGGTCAAGATTTTGGTATCGGATTTGAGTAATTTTTGTGTGGGTGGACTCATGGTTGAATGGGTGTTTGGATTTTGTGACTTCTATCGGATTCCGAGCCATGGGCCCGAGGGTTGACTTTTGAGTTGAATTTTGATTAAGAACGTAGTATTTTCTTATGGAATTGATTCCTTTAGCTCGTGTTGATTGTATCAAACTGTTTATGGCTAGATTCGAGGCAACTGGAGGTCGTTTCGCGAGGCAAGGGCTTTTCGGAGTAGGGATTTACATAGTTTGAGGTAAGTAACACTTCTAAACTTGGTTTTGAGGGTACGAAACCCCAAATTACGTGTTATGTGATTGTTTTTTAGGTGCGCATATGCTAGGTGACGGGCGAGTGGGTGTGCAGCGTAAGAATTGTGACTTGGTCGATTTTGTGGAACTGAATAGTTGAATAATCTTGCTGTTACTCATATTTTCACCATGTGTTAGAGCAATTGAGCTGCCAGTCATGTTGGAAATCCTGCTTAGGCTTAGTGTTGGTCTGTTAGGACCCACAGAGGTCGTGTTACATATTGAATTATTTGCTTAAATTGACAAATTATACTCAGTCACGGCTATTACTTGCATAACATGTCTTAGCCTTTGTTGTCCTTTATTTGATACATCGTATCATCATTATTTGGGGTGATTATCATGATTCAAATGACCCCAAAAGACTGGAGAGATTAATGACTGAGTGAGACTGAGGGTCTATTATGAGTGATATTCATAGGATCGGGCTGCACGCCATACTATGCTTTATTGATTCATGCCAGGATTTGGCTTATTATAGCGCTTTGGTTGGATCAGCCTCTCTGGAGTCTGCACATCCACAATGGACGCAATGCTAGCAGTTATTTACTTTTGGGCTGGATCTGCCCTGGTTATTTGCATTTTGGGCTCGATCTTCCCTAGGTTGGATCTGCCCTTTTCTGTGTTGAGTTTTATTGCAAAACCTGAAAGCATGTCTAAATTCTTGTACCTTTACTTGTAGATTATAAATTTTTGAGATATCACTGTCATATTTGTTGTAAGTTTCCGTACTGTTAACACTGCATGTGGACTGTATACTCGAACTTGTCACTACTTTCAGTCTAAAGGTTAAATTTGCTACTTATTGAGTTGGTTGTACTCATGCTACACCCTGCACCTCGTGTGCAGATCCAGGTGTTTCCGGTCACGGTGGTTGCTGATTCACAGAGTTCAGACAGTCAGAGATCTTCGAGGTAGCTACTTGGCGTCTGCAGACCTTGACTCTCCTCCCTTATTTTTCAGTTATTCATTCATTTGTACTTTCTAGACAGTGTACCGGAATATGTCATTATGTAGATGCTCATGTACTCAGTGACACCCCGGTTTGGGAAGATTTATGTATTGAGTTATGATATTCTATCCTATTTTATGAGATTTTTATTTATTTAAACTGTTTTGGTATAGTTCAAAGGTTAACAGTGTTGGAAAAGTCTGAGTAGTCGGCTTGCGTAGTATCATGATAGGTGCCATCACGACAAGTTGGGTTTTGGATCGTGACACTTTAGAGTTATTAATCTATTCATATATATTTCAAATAGATGATTTATTTATTTCATACCCACTTTGTAAACTCTAAATCTTAGAAGCTCATGATTTATACTACCAGTCCTTGGGGATTCTTTCTATAAAAGTTCAGTTATTTCATCATTTATTTTTTTTCTCAATAGATCTCCTTGAGTTAGATTGTTGCTAACTGGCTTACCTAGCGGGTTAGGCCATGTGCCATCACGATTAGTTGGATTTTGGATCGTGACATGTGTATGCCGCCGTGGTATATTTGGGGCATTGTGTATGCGGCCATGGACTCGTCGGGGTGTTTAGTTAATTTCCTGCACTGCCTTTTATGACAAGTCCTTAGTGTAGATTGTGCTGAGATATATAGTGTTGTTGTTGAATAATTATTCGGACCTTATAGAATAATTATATGGTAAAAAAAAATCTGTTCATATTACTTTTGTGCTCGTTGTGTGTTTGTATTTTCTAACACTTGTTCCAGAGGTATTGAAAGTGGTGGTCGAGTTGGGGCTCATCAAACTAGAGCTCAGAGTAGACAACAGGCTGCCCCTCAGCCTAAAGTTGTAAACATGAGTCAACCCCAAGATGCTATGCCAGTTTAAGTGCAAGAGCAGGTGGTTCATGATCCTCAACTATCAGTGCCAGCTGTTGTGCCTACTAGTACCCTACCTACAGACGTAGTGGTGAGGTTGTTGAATGTGTTAGAGTCATTAGTGCCTACTCAGGGTGGACTTCCAACTCCACAGGCTATTTCACAGGTGCAAGCACAAGTTCAACTGAATGTTGCAGCTCCTCAAATGGCCCCTCAGCAGGTTGTTCAGCCAATTACAAATGCAGGGAAATCTAAGGATCTGATGTGATTCTTCAAGTTAACAAAGAACCAACCGACCAGGATCAAGATCTTGAAACAAATATGTGTTATGGGCTGAATTCAAGAAATATCGTATCTCAAGTTTTAGGACTCGGCATCTGATGATTTAAAAAATAGGTGAAAGATGATGATCTGAACTATAAGAAAGACTATTTACTCCTTCAAAACCGGTAAATATTGATGCTACACCAGTTTAATGAAGTTATGATTCTATGATATCAAAAAAATGAATTTAGATCAAGAAATGTATTCTTAAATGATCACGAATTAAAAAGTTCCTAAAGTCGCTACTTGGAATCAACAAACGTGATAAAAAAATACCACACATAATTGAAAACAAGATAAAGACTATCACTACCTTGCTTGGAACCAAAAACAAGGATAAAGAAGACAAAATAGAGAATAACACTCTATTGCAAATTAGGATAAAGCTCAAAAACGTGAATTCTTTCTACAAGGCAAGAGAACCTTTTATATAGGCCAAGAGTCTCTTCTTTGATGACTACAATTTCTATTCTAACTGTACAATTAATATTCTACAAGAAAAAGAAACTAGAATTCTAGTAAGAGTAAAATCCTTATTCTAAAAGGAATAAAATAAATCCTATTTTAAGAAGGAAAGAATCTTGGCTTCTTGAAATCAATCTTGAGCTTCTTGGACTTCTTGAAAATAAGTCCATATGTTTGGACTTGATCTTTAAAATATGATCTTGGAAAAAATTAATAAAATTTACATAGATCCTTTATTACATCATTCTCTCCTGGTTGAGAAAGACTCATCCTCGAGTCTTAAGGCTTCACAAATGGCACAAGATTGGCAACTTCCATGATTTGATTGAATTCATATTCACCGGTCTCTAAATTGTATTTTTCTAACTTGTCAAAGAGCTTCAGTGTGATAGTATCTTTGCACCAATATTTCTGTAATGAATCCTCAAAAATTAGTTTTTAAATACTAATCCATAATCATAAGTTATTTTCTTTTGATCTTCAAGAATCTTGGACCTCTCAATGTTCATGTGGTGCTTATTGGATAAGCACAAAAAAGTCGATTTAGTACCACAAAAACCTTTAAAAGAATCAAATTCAAGTACCTTTGGATCAAGCTTGGAGACCAAAGTATATTTTTTGATAATTCATTAGCAACAACGTTTCCACTCTCATATATAATTAGATCATATCCAGTGATAAAATTTATGTTGAGATCTCCTTTTCCTACATATGCTTGAAAATATTCATCTTTTGGAAGCATTAAAAAAGCTGGAACAAAATCTGAACTCAAATCCTCCATTATAGATTCCTTTTTTAGCAACCCTTCCTCTTGTATTTGTAAAATGTTATGGACTTTTGGATTAATGTAATATGTTGCTTCGTTGGGACGTGACATGAAGCCTTGTGTATATCTAGTGTTTAGCAAGAATATCT
The DNA here is from genome assembly GCA_002018475.1 of Nicotiana obtusifolia. Classification (NCBI taxonomy): domain Eukaryota; kingdom Viridiplantae; phylum Streptophyta; class Magnoliopsida; order Solanales; family Solanaceae; genus Nicotiana; species Nicotiana obtusifolia. The sequence continues at coordinate 232,957 of MCJB01002281.1, read as the reverse complement.
TAAAAATAAAGACGAATTCATTTGTATTAAAAAAAAATTGTGAAGTAAATATAACGACTTTTACATTTTTCTATTCCCAAAATTTCCGTCTAATTACAGAATTGTTCCGGTTACTCTATTTCATTCTTCTAATACCTCTTTTAAATTTTGATATATGTGTTATAAATAAAAGATTAGAAGAAAATAAACCATAGACAAGTATATAAAGAAACTGATATATTGTTCAACTTCAAGCTAATATACAAAATGAATTAGTTTATCTTCTTACTTATAGAATAACAGAAGCTGCTTGCAAGTTATATAAGTAAGCTACTTCAAGAAATTGTTTGCAAAGCTACTAGTAAGCTTCTTTAGGAAGCTACTTATAGAGGTAGTTGCAAGTTACTTATAAGCTTCTTCAGAAATCTGTAGGGCTAAATATTTTATATATATATATATTCACAACACACGATATTCATAATACTTTTCCTTAGATATTTATTGATAAATAACGTGCCTTGTTAAAATCTTACTATGAAAAATTTCAGTGAAAAAAATCTTACATAAGGAAAAAAAAGTACATTGTGTATTTTATTCCCCCGATGAAACCTTGTTTCATATATCTTAGTTTTGCATTCCAATCTTGTATACCATCTTCTCAAAAGTTAAAGTCGATAACGACTTAGTGAACAAATCTGCAGGTGTCACTTGAACGGATTCACTGCAGATCAATATCACCATTCTTCTGGAGATCAAGTGTGAAGAATAACTTTTGTGAAATATATTTTGTTCTATCTCCTTTTATGAATTATCCATTTAAGTGGGCTATGCATGCAACATTGTCTTTATACAAGACTGTAGGTATTGTGGTGTCACATTTCATTCCACATTTTCCGTTGATGAAATGGATCGTTGATCTCAACCATATACATTCTCAACTTGCTTCATAAATAGCTATGATCTCAGCATGATTTGAAGAAGCAGCAACAATAGACTTTTTTGTAGATCGCCATGATATAGCAACACCTCCACATGTAAACATATATCATGTTTGAGATTGAGCTTTATGCAGGTCAGATAAGTAACCTACATCCGCATGACCAAAAAGATCAGCACTATGTTTGTTAGCATAAAATAAACTCATATCAATAGTTTTTTTTAAATATCACAGTATATGCTTAATTCTATTCAAACGTCGCCATGCAGGAGAAGAGTTGTCTTGCTAGCAAATTAATAGAAAGTGCTATGTCAGGACTTGTAGCATTAGCAAGATATATAAGTGCACCAATTGCACAGAGATATGATACTTCAGGACCAACAGGTTCCTCATTCTCTTCTGGTGGTTGAAATGGATCTTTTTTCAAGTGATCGAACAACCATTGTGGTGTTGAATGAGTGCCGAGAAGTTCCTCATTCTTTTTTTTGGATGTCGAAACAGATCCTTATTCACTTCAAGTGATCGAACAACCAGTGGGGTACTCAATGAATGCATTTTTGTCCATATAAAAGCATTTCAAGACCTTTTTTGTATAGGCGGATTGATAGATAAAGATTTTATCTGCTAAATGTTTAATCTGCAAACCAAGACAAAATTTTATATTTTCAAGATCTTTCATTTCACATTCTTTCTTTAGATATTCAATTGCCTTTTGGAGTTCTTATGGAGTTCCTATGAGATTTATATCATCAACATAAATAACCAGTATAACATATTTTTAGTTGTTTTTAATAAAAATACATGGACAAATGGTATCATTTATATGACTTTCCTTCACTCAATATTCAGTGAGACGATTATACCACATGCGCCTTAATTATTTTAAACCATATAAAGATCTTTGTAATCTGATCGAATGCATTTTTTTGGAATTTGAACTATATGCTTCAGGTAAATTTCATTATCAAATGAACCATAAAGGTAAGTTGTAACTACATCCATCAGATGTATTTCAAGACTTTCATATACAGTTAAACTGATGAGATATCAAAATGTTATTGCATCCATAACTGGTGAATATGTTTTTTCATAGTTAACAACAGGTCATTGTAAGAATCCTTGTGCAACAAGGTGTACTTTATATCTTACAATTTTATTTATCTCATTTCTATTTTGTACAAAGACACATTTATATCTAACTTATAGAAAACCATTAGACGTTCTACAGGCCCAAATACCTCACGTTTAGCAAGTGGATTCAATTTTGATTGAATTACCTCTTGACATTTTGGCCAATCATATTTATATCAATATTCTTCGACAGATTGATATTCAAGATCTTCACTGTCTTGCACAATATTAATAATTAATAAAATATAAATTAATCTCAATACTACGTTAATAAAATATTAAAAAAATAAATTTATACGGTGGTTGGTGGTGATGGAAATGATGGTAGTCGTGGATGCCAACTAGCAGTGGTGGTGGTAGTGCTAGTGGTGGTGGTAGTGGGTAGTAATAGTTGCTAGCATTAGTGGTTAACGGTGGTAATTGATGGTGGTAGTTGGTGATGGTGGCTGATAGTTTATGGTGGATAATGATGATAATTAGTAGTGGTGGTAAGTGATTACGGTAGTTGGTAATATATAGCGGTGACTAATGGTGGTGATTGGGAACGATGAAGTATGGTGATTGATAATGGTTACTGATGATGATTGGGTAATGGTATAATGATAATTGTAAGTGGTAGCTAGTAGTGGTGACAACTGACTGTGATAATCGATAGCGATAGCAATTGTGGCAGAGAATAGTGGTTATAAGTGATGATAATTAATTGTCTGCGGCGACGAAATTGCGAGTGGTAGTCATCAAATTAGATAGAGTGATTGTGAAATGTCTTCTTTACATAAGTTCTTGAATGAGTATCACCTCATTAACATAAAATTTCTGTTATAGGCTTTAATCATTCCGATCTATTTAAATCCATTAAATATTTATAAAAGAAGACAAACAAACTTTTTAATTGAGATTTTAATGACTATATTTGAATAATTGGTATTCTAACATTCATTAAGGATAAACAAATGAGTTCTTAGTAGCCCTAATCCTAAGAATCTTTGCCTAAACTATTCTTTATATCTTTTTAAGTGTCTCACCTAATTGATATTACATTTTCATCTTCTAAAAACTCATGCTACCAAAAATTATGACTAACTCACACACTCCACCAATCAAATTTCCCAGATTCCTCCAAAACTACCAGACATTACTCAAAATTACGGAGACTATAATAATAAGAATAGTGTAGGGACTCATTCACAGCTTAATACAATCTCTCTATCTACTCAAAAGCCTACACCCTCCTTCAAGGATACGCTACTAGTGAATTCAGAAGAAATTCACATATCTATGCAGCAAGGGGAACCCTCCACTCAACCCATGCCATACGACTCCCCAACGGATGACTTAGAGCAGGCTCACCCACATAACGCAAGATATGGAAGCAATCAGTGAAAAATTACAATTCAACCTATCAGTCAACGCATCTATCAGCATTGGAGACATTCACTCATCATTAAACTCATGGGTAAACGTATCCTCCATTACTACCTAAAAAGAAAAATACAAGAGCTATGGAAGCCTACTGAAAATTTCACAATCATGGATCTTAGAGCAGATTATTTTATAGTAAAATTTAATAAGAAAGAAAATATGATTCAAACCTTGAATAATGGTCTATGGTTCATTAATGGATTCTTTCTATCAATCCAAAAATGGGAGCCCCAATTTGTTGCAAGTGAAGCCAAACAATTGTATTTAGCGGTATGAATACGATTAACTCAACTCCCAACAGAATTTTATGATGGTGTTATATTACAAAATTGGGAATAAATAGGCAAACTACTGCAGATTGACGACTGCGCGTCATCAACACTAGGAGGTTGATATGCAAGGTTATGTGTTAAAACTCCGATGAATTTCCTGTCAAACCATTCATTTTTATTGGATCCTGTAAACAAGAAATACTATATCAAGGAGAAAACTTTTTGTGCAAAAACTGTGGAAGATTAGGTCACAATCTCATCAACTGCCAATACTCAAAGTTGCAAGCTGCCAGGTTCAACTCGGCAAAAGATGATCAAACCTTCAGTGCACGGGACATAGGTGAAGGGGATTGGAAGACAGTATCCTTTACCAAAAAGAAGGTACTCAGTACACGTTCAAGATCACCAATCAATTCAGCAACATATATAAATGCAAAAATATTTGATGCTGACACAAATAAATATCTTAGCACCCAAAAACTTAGATACATTGAAAAGGAGCCTGCTAATATTTCTGACTCTGACAAGAATATCAAACATGCTCTTTCCAAACATGTTAATTCTTCCAAACAAACTCTAGATACGTCCAACAAATTTGCCCACTTTATGAATTTACCCACAATTTGTAATGAAACCACTATTCCAATTATAGATGGTTTAGAGGACAACCAATATATGCAAACGGTGATGAACATTCCAACAGATATGTCCTTACACATTGAGCCAACTAGAGAAGCATTAGAAATTAGAACTCAATCATTGGAACACAAATTATTAAAACAAAATATTATTACCAACTTTTTAATATTAAAAAGTTAATTCAGCCTACAAAATTATCCAATACACTACTCAACAATACTAGTAACAATCCTAACCATAATGAGTCCAAAAAACACTTGGCTTAACATGCACAAGACGATTGGCAAATGGAAGAAATAAAAAAATATGTGGCAAAAGACAAATCTACCAACGATCTTCTTAAATCCCATATGTTACTCCATTCATCTTCTATGCATATTGATCCTACTAAGAAAAATAATAACTCTACATCCCCATCATTACCTCCTATCAAAAAATATAAACTCCATCATTAACAAAAATACCAAGGCTACTGTTCACTGCAAGAAGGAGATTCAGATTAGTACATATCCTTCATCAACAGAGGAACCAAACCATGGACAACCTACCACCACTCTCACCTCACCTACCAAATCAACCACTCTTCTTCACATCTTCTCCTCCACTACAGAATTACCAACCACATCATAGCTAGAAGCGGGTCTTTTGGGCCATGCCATCACCTTCAACATCCAAATCAATGGGCAAGAAATGATGATAATAATCCAAAACACACGTTATCCAGCCCAACTTATCTCGGAGGAAATGCATTTAGCTATGAACAATTACACAAATCAAATATGAATCAACAACATACTCAATCCCTTAGCCCCCAACATGAACCACACACTAATACAAATAATGCAAAATCAGTGGAATCTCCCACAAACTACAAACCCACACTTTCCACTAAACCTACCAATAAACCTCCACTTCTTTCCACCGAAAGAGAACACGAACTTAAATTCAATAATCATGGCCTGGAACATGCATTCAAATCAGGAAGAGGCACAGCCTGTGAACAACCATCCAATCAACATGCACCTCAATACCCAACATAATATACAAGAACCAAATCAGAATCCAGCTGGGGAAAAGGAAGAACTCCCACAACAAGGTATGGAACAGAGTGTGGAATTTTCAAGCTTAAATGAAGTAAAAATACTTCTCTTTCCAGATCTGTGGAGCAAGAAGTACATTATCAGCTGCCCCAACATGATGTACAAATGCTCAATGCACATAAGACCACCACAAGATCCAACAGCGGGAAACAAGCAGTGATACTAGTGCCATCAAGGAGAATGAACCACAACTCTATAGAATTAGAAGCCAACACCAACCAACATCAATCAATGCAAATGAATAGGCCTACTAGTATAATTTCCTGGAATGTGAGGGGGCAAACAGTGATGATTTCTGTAGAAATTTCAGGGAACTCGTCGACATTCATAGGCTATGCATGGCAGCTTTAATAGAAATCAGGATGACAGCCCATGCAACATTGCTCAATGATTTTAAGTTCTCATAATTACTAGAGTTGCCAGCAAAGGGGAAAGCAGGTGCTATAGCTATCCTCTATAACCATAAATTGATCACAGTCCAACATTTCACTAGGAGAGGCCAAGAAATCCATGCAATGCTACAGGTACGACTTTATAAAATCCAATGGCTATTTAGTTCGATATATGCTAGCACTAAAACTAATTATAGGGACACAATATGGGAAAACCTTATTTTCATCTCTAAAAATTATAAGGACATTGGATGATAGGTGGCGATTTTAATGATATCTTTAACAGTAACGAAAAGATGGGAGGAAGACCTATGAAATTAGCTAGATCATCTAAAGTTTGGAACGACGTTAATAAGTGTAATCTAATTGATCTAGGCTTTAAGGGATGCAAATTTAGATGGTCAAACCATAGGAGAAAAAATAAAGGCCTTATCATGTAAAGACTTGATCGAGTTTTTGCCAATGAGGAATGGTTAAAAACATTTCCAAGTGCCACAGTCACCCATCTCCCTAAAACATACTTCGACCATAACACTATGTTAGTCAAACTAAATAACCCTTACAACAATTCAAAACGGCCCTTTAGGTTAGAAAATATATGGTGTACTCATCAAAAATTTCCAAATGTGGTAGCCTCAAACTGGAATAATAAAGACCTCCTAGAAGCTACAAACACTTTCGCAAAAAATATCATACTATGGGAGAATTCAACTTTTGGTAACATTTTTAAAAATAAAAAAAGGATCCTAGCACGACTAGCTGGTATCCAAAATTCTGTTAATTATGGGCATAATTATTTCTTACAAGATCTAGAACAATCCCTAACAAACGAATACAATAGTATCTTGAAATTGGAAGAAGATTATTGGAAACTTAGATCTCGTATTAATTGGCTTAATGATGGGGATGCAAACACTAACTTTTTTCACATATCAGCATCTAATAGAAAAGGACAAAATCATATTAGCTTCTTTAAGAATGCACAAGGTAATTAGATTGACAACCAAAAGACTTCTTATCTTATACTCACGACAACTTCAACATTGTGTTCACTACAACCATAGTTTAACAAATTGGTCTAATATTAAATTGAGCACCACTAGCTTTGACAACATAGACCTATCAGCCCTAGATAAGCCACTACTAGATAGTGAAATTAATTCAGCCATAGTCTCCTTCAAACCATTTAAGTCACCAGGACCAGATGGATTGTACCCTTTTTTTTTAATCTTTGGCATATTGTAAGTAAATCTGTTCGAACCTTCTGCCACAAAGTATTCACTCAAAACACAATCCCTTCTGAAATAAATACCACATACTTGTGTCTAATCCCAAAATTCCCCAATGCAAATAATCTTAATAATTTCCGGCCAATAGGCTTGTGCAATACTATTTACAAAATAATCACAAAAATAATTTGTCAATAAATTAAAGCCTTTCCTGGACAAGCTAATTAGCCCACTCCAATCAAGTTTCATTAAAAACAGAAGAGCGAGTGATAATGCAATTATCATTCAGGAAGTCATTAACCATTTTAAAAAGATTAGTCACAAGCCTGGTAACATGTTAGTCAAAATCGATTTAAAAAAATCTTTCGATAAATTGGAATGGTCCTTTATTTATTGAACTTTATTATACTTTAAGTTTCCTACCAAGATTTCTAAGCTAATAATATCGTGTATTACTACAAGTACCATGGCAGTCCTAGTAAATGGATCCAAAACATACAACTTCTGCCCTAGTAGAGGTATCAGACAAGGCGACTCAATGTCACTATATCTCTTTATCCTATGTATGAAAATGATGTCTAGGTATATAAACCACGAAATTGACATCAGGGAATGGGATGCCATTAAATTAAGTTCCAACGGGTCTCCCTTGTCACACTTATTCTTTGCAGATGACCTAGTTCTAATGGAGAAAGCAAACAATAAACTTGCTCTACAATCCGTAAGGGTCTTGACTTTTTCTGTGAAATATCGGGACAAAATATAAACTATAATAAATCTAAAATTATTTTCTCCAAAAATTATACTAAAACTTATATTGCTGACATCTCCACTGGCCTAAGCATCAAAAGTAATACTTCCTTTGGGAAATACCTAGATTTTCTGATAATTAATGGGAATCCTACACATAAGGACTACCAACGCATCACTGATAACATGCGTGCTCGGCTTTCAGGCTGGAAAACAAATTATGGATTGGGCATAAAGAAAGCTAAATCAAAAAATTTGGCTCTACTGGCTGCCCTAGCATAGAGATTAACTAATAATCCACTAAACCTTTGGGCAAACATTATCACCAACAAATATAGTAATCATTTCAAATACAACACTTTCTTTATTTGAAAGAGCATTATCACAGGTCAATCTGTCAATAAGGAGTAGCATGATCTATCCATCAAAATTTGTCTCTAAATATTTGGGAAACAAAGTAGATCCCCAACTGTAATAATCTCACGAGTTATGTCACAGGACCCTTCAACAAACATGAGGCTACACTCATAGCTAGAAATATTCATTCTAACAACATGTGGAACCTGGAAAAAATATCCTTAAATATCCCTACTGAAATACAAGAAAGGATTACATCCATTATTTTTAATCCAGGAGGTAAGAAGGATGTCCTAATATGGGATATTTAGCAATAACGGCACTTTCACAAGGAATACGTGCTATGACCTCATTGACAAAAACTCTTCTACACAAAATAATTGGATCTGGAAACTTAATTGCCCTAACAAAATGAAATACTTCCTTTGATGTTGTCACCATAATAGATTACCATGTAGATACCATCTAGCTCGTATAGGAAAGGACATTAATGATTTGTGTACAATTTATCGTAAGGAGACTGAGGATTTTAGCTATATATTTTTGGGATACTTTGTGGCTAAATTTGTGGCAACAATTAGGTATAGTGATTAAATGCCTAAAATGACAACTGGCTAAACTATCTTAGGGAACTAGCTCCAAACATATCCAATAACAACATCTCTTGGTCCAATGTATTCCCATTCGTCATATGAAATATCTGGCTAAATAGAAATAACAATAACATCAACAACACCACGAAAGAAATTTTCTTAAACTGTATACTAAATCAAACCACTCGATACAAACTATTAACTGACTGTGAGATTAATCTAGATAGACAGGTCCCCATAAAATTTAGTTGGTCACCACCACGTAGAGGTTGGTACAAACTAAATATAGACGAGGCCATCAAAGGGGGGGGG
>MCJB01002281.1:182358-222842 GCA_002018475.1 Nicotiana obtusifolia | reverse complement strand
GGGGGGGGGGGGGGGGGGGGGACACTACATCTGACATAGGAGGAGGACAATAGCACACAGTAATACATTCACGTGCACTTCTTCAATTGTATCCTTCCAAAATCCTAACATCAGAATGTCCCTACACACACCCGAGCCCCACACCCTCACTTGCTAAAGTCAGCACAGTGCAATTACACACACATCTATCTCTGTCTCTCTGTGCCAGCAGCCTTCTCCCACACGTGTCCCCTTGTACTCTTCTGTTTTCTCCAATGGGAGTGCACCTCAGATCTTCTGTACCCACCAGTTATCGTTCCCTTGTTTTTATTAAAATCCCAATCTTTGCTTTGGAATGGCATCTCCTCTTTACTTGAACCCACTATTTCTACTATGTTCCTTTATTACTACTTAAATTCACAAAAGAAAAGTGACTTGGTTTCTCATTCAGTAGTACTCAGTATATAATGTTCGTACTAGAAATTGATTAATTGAATTCGCGGATTTTTGATATTCACGAAGTTAGAATGCAAAACCTTTGATAAGGATAAAGGAATTCTATTCCTCCCACGATAATTCTTTCGGGTGTCACAAGCGAACAACTTAATGGTTAAGGAATTATCATTCAAATTGCAAAATACATATTTAGATCTCAAGTGATGCTACTTCTGTCTAATTAAATCTTCTATTATTTGAAATTAGAAAACTTTTTAATGGAGTTAATTGTGTGATCAAGATGAAATCATAAAAAATATTTTTAACGTAAAATCCATGATTTGTATGAAGAATAATTGATGTAATCTAGGAAAGCAAATGATATGTCAAAAACTTGTGTTCTATTGTAATTAGAAACTAACAATCTTGACTAATTGCCTTATGTAACCATTTGTTTAGGTTAAGTGGTGGACTGGTAGTATAATTTAACTGAGGCTAAGGGGGAAATCAACATATTTTACTGTAGCAAATTAAACATAGAAAACACTAATATACAATTAAAAGTAAATCTAATTGCGAGGGGCCTCATATATACTACTATTCTGAGATGTCTTTATAACAAATCTATCCCTTTCATTTCTAGTTATTTGTCCTCAGTCAGTCAACTAAGTCAAGTCATCAAAACTGATATCTAATAATCAAAAAAGAAAAGAGAATGTGAATTTAGCATTAACACTATTTTTTCTTGGTTAAAAACAGCTTCTACTTTCTCAAAATGTAAAGCGACAAATTATTTTGCTCCGATCAATGCCTATTTTTAAAAAGGAAAAGAAAAGGAAATTTATGATTTATCATTAATTAACACTCACTTTGGTAAAAATAATTCTACTTTTAGAAAAACGTGACCATCTTTTTGAGCCATTCTATTGAATTTAAATCATTACCACATGACTAAAGGTAAGAAATATAGAGCGTAGACATAGCTGGGACTTTGGATTTTGGGAATCATATAACGAGGCTGAATTCAGCATTGCCGTAAATAAATTACTCTGCAAAAAACACTACATTAACAAAATAGTACAACTACAAATACCAAAAAAGAAATAATAGAGGTACACCATAATTAAACGGGTCATTGATAAAACCCAGTAACCCGGCCCATAACACTTCTTTAGCCGCAGTTCCTGCTTGGGAAGTAGAAGCAGCATATCTATCTAGTATCTACATTTCTCTCTCTCTCTCTCTAACAATTTTTCCCTTTCAAAGTTTCCTCCATCTCTCAAACTCCTTTATCCTTCACCTTCTTATTAGGGTTTCTTGTTAATCACTTCGTACACTCAAAAACACTAAAAAAAATCCTATATACTAGAACATAAGTGAAGCGTTTGTATTTGTTTCTACTAATCATAAATCTTAGAGCATAGTACAGCAGTTGTGTGTGTGTGTGTTTTTCTCTCTCTAGTAGGATCGGTTTTGGTTCAACGAAAAAGAACAAATCTGAAGAAAAGAGGTGTTATGCAATCAGATTATGAAATGGCTGGGATCCATCATCAGAGAAACAGAAACCAACAGCCACAAGTGGAGCAACAGCAGCAGCAGCAGCATAGATTTATAATGGAAAATGCTTCAACTTCCTCTCCATTTTTTCCAATAAACTATAATCATCACTTCCCTCCTCAACAACCAAATCCTCTTCTTCAACCCTTTACTCAACAGTTTTTCCAATATCAACATCTCCATTACAGATCCATTTTAGAACAACAACAACATCAAGATATAAGGCTAGAGCTCAACGCAGAAGGCGAAAATCATCAAGTTCAAGGTGTTCCAGCCCAATTTTTTCCTTTAAGTTTCAAGGAAGATAGTGGTAGTAAAGGAGAAAGAGAAGAAGATGCTTTGATTCGTGGGAGTGAGGGATACTGCAACGAGGCTCGACAAACTTCTCTAGCTGTGTCTCATTGTTGGCAAAACCAAGAAGATTCTGCTATTAAACAACCTTTCTGGTAATTTTATGTGCACTCAATCACATGTAAAATTATTATAATTACTCTTTTACCGTACACCCCTATTAATGACCCTACTACTCTCTTTATTTAAATTATTTATACTTAGATTTTGGTCCACTATTAATGTATTTCTTTTATTTTTATTTTTTGGGTTTGTATAGGAAGCCCCTTTGTGCGGAATTTTCAAATGGGAATAACAACAACAGCAATGAAAATGAGAAGAACAAACAAGAAGAGGATCAAGAAATGTATCCTGAAGAAATCCATCAGCAGCAAATTATTAAGAGCTTAGAAGAAAATAAATGTAGAGTAGTATTTGGAGAGTTAGAAGCCATTTATGCTACAAATGCTGACAACACCAATACTACTACTAATATTCATCGAATTGCATCTGAATCTGTTCTTACTGCTGAAGATTTGCCAATTAATAATAACAATAATGTCTCTTTTCCTGTGGCAACTTTCAATGATTCTAATCAAACCAGTGGGCCCACAGCCATTGCCACAACAACTGCTGCTGCAATTGATATTGGATCAGAAAGTGCATCCGTTGGAGAAGCAATAAGGGAAGATGAAGTTCATAATAAAAGGAAGAGAAGGAGAAAAGCAAAAGAAGGAACAAGTACTACAATGGCAAGATTTTTTGAATCCTTAGTAAAGAAACTCGTGAACCATCAAGAAGATCTTCAAAAGAGGTTTATGGAAACGATTGAGCGATTGGATCAAGAACGAAAAGAGAGAGAAGAAACTTGGAGGGAGCAAGAATTAGCAAAGCTTAAAAAAGAAGCAGCCGTTAGAGCTCAAGAAAGAACATTGGCTTCAAATAGAGAAGCTGCTCTTGTTTCTTATTTGGAAAAACTCACTGGTCAAAAGATCAACTTTCAAAATGGATCAGAACCAGATAAGAGTTGTAGTAGCTTGGCAAAGTTGAATAAAAAGAGATGGCCACAAGCTGAAGTTGAGGCCTTAATTCAGATTAGAAATAGCTTGGAATCTAAGTTCCAAGAGGCTGGTCCAAAAGGGGTACTTTGGGAAGAGATAAGTAACTCAATGGCTTCAATGGGATTTCAGAGAAGTGCCAGAAGATGTAAAGAGAAGTGGGAGAATATGCATAAATGTAGTACGGTCAAGAGAACAAAAGAAATCACGAGGGAACAGTTAAATAATGGAAATAATAGTATTGACTTTGTAACTCAAGGAAATGATACTGTTGATGATCATTTGGGTACTGTCAACTTACCTGAAGGAAAAAAAGGGAATAGTGAAAAAGATAAACATGGAAATGGTGAGAGCAAAAATGGAAATTGGAAAGAAGAAATGGAAGAAATAAAAGAAGGTGAGATATGAATTAAGGATTCATTCATCAGAATCCAGACAAATGAGACAGCCAAGCTAAGAACATTACTGGTTCCTTTCAGGTGTCGGCTTTTTTGCTCTTTAAAATTTGATCATTTCTTTTTATCTGTACTGGGTATTTATGTGTTCATCCTGTCATTTCTTTTTCTTCCAACACTTGAATGACCTTTTTTGATGTCGTTTCTTATATTTTCTAGTGTAACTATTGGTTTAAAATATGAAGAGTATTCTGTAGGCCATACATTGTTAATATTTTGTTGTTCTATCACTTGTTGTTACTGCTTCTTCATCTTCTCTTTAGCTGATGATCTATCTATCGAAAACAACTCTTCCATAGTAAGGGTGAGATCAACATACACATTAGCATTCTCAAACCCACTTATTGGGTTTGTTGTTGTTGTTGATTTTGTAGGCCATACCAACAAAACTTTGTCTCAAAAGATATGCAAAACATGGTGCCTTGGTATAATTAGCAGCACATAGTTGAAGAAGTAGTTCAACCTCATTTCTTATGAATTGGAAATTATTATATGTTGAAGCTTTGTTCTCTTTAAACTAACGCAATACAATTATGGGAAAAATTGGACACCGAGGAAATGATGCTTAGGAAGCATGATGAAAGATTAGCAGATGGCAAACAACCAGCTGGAACATATTAAATTACATTGCTAGCATAATCTTTTTTAAAACAATCAATGTATATGAGTTAAATCTCTATCGTAATATGTTGAGGTCTTGCTCCTACTACTATTATACTCCACATTTCATAATTTAGAAACAGGGACCGTATTGGCAAAACGTGATCAGCCCATGCATTATATATAGAGTACATTCTTTTCATGACTTGATAAGGAGGTCGAGTGTCAACAACCAAGCAAAATTTTTGGATATTCTGTTTTAGATTTTTTTGTCATTTAAGTCGTCGTATCTTTTTTTCTCATTATTTGAACAGTTGTTATATTGGCTTGGACAATCCCAGCAACTAGTACAAGGTCATTGCTAGACGTGGTCCAAACTTTTGAGGTCTGGGGGTAAGAGGAATTGTACTGTAAGATCAATTGTGGGTTTTGCTTTGGTCTAAACTTGGATTTAAATCTAAATTGAAGTTACACATGATGTTTCTTTTATCCAAAAGAATACTGGCTTCTAATCTGATTTCTATCATGGATCAAATGTTCATATGCTTGTATTAGACTTTTTTCCTTCTAAATTTCAAGAGTTCACAAAATTCACAAATTTGTACTCACATGGAAAATTTGTTTGCGAAGACTTCATTTCATGTCTCATTTTTGTTTCACTGGCTTGTTTGTTTTGTCTGATTTTCATTGGTTGGAACCTAAAAACAACTCTACGCATTTTCTTTTCCTTTTCCCGTTATAAGCTTCTTTTTCTTTAAACTTACAAGCTGTCAGTTCTCATAAGACAGTTATATGTACAAAATATTTTGCGTTCATGTAGTGTTTGGAAAGAGTAAATGCCCTCAGGGAGTGACATATGCAATTTACTCCAACACAAATATTAGTTTCTAATATATGAAGAGAATATTTCTTTTGCCAATAAAGTAGAGAGCAAACAATAACAATTACGTTTCAATCTCACAAGTTGGGTTAGGCTATATGAATTTTTGCTGGCTATATTTATTCATTCAAATTCATGTTAGGTCATTATGCCCATTAAAAATAAAAACAAAAAGTATTAGAAATAAAATAAGAAATAGAAGTGTGCGTTTTCTACTTTTCTTTAGTGTAGATGAACATGGAAAACTGAAATTGAAGCTTATAAGTATTTAATCTTTAATCCATAAAGGGAAAGGAAAAGATAAAGAAAAAATAGCCATGGGTTCCATAAGAGGGAAGAAATGTTGGGGATGAAATAAGGGGTTGCATGAAGAGTTGTTAAGTAAAGGGAAGGACAACTTGGTTATAAATAAAAAAGGGAATGGTAGATAGAAGTGTATTAGTATCTCACTCTTTCACCTTATTGGTTTTTTAAGTGTACAACAGATTGCAATAAAAATTATCACCCTCCACCATCAGTCTAATGGAAGTTAATCAACAGATTTTTCCTTAATAAATAAGACAAACAACCTTGTTTTCGCGTAACTCATAAGCACCAACCGATTTTTCCTTAACCATGAATGACGAGATTAGGAAAATGAATTTAAACAAAATAATATGAAGGTAAGTCCTTCTGGTAAGGGGTCAGTCCGACTATTCATATCCTAGAAGAACCAAGACCAAAAGTTTGAAGCAAGTTAATGGCATAGTATGATTCTGAAGTGCAAATACAAGTGCCAGAAGCAAAAAGGAAATTAAATTAATCAATCTCCAACTCAAAGAAAGCTGCCTTAGTTTCTGAACACTATTATAAATGTTACATATCGAATTCCTCATAATTTTGGCGTTCTCTCTGAGAATTCTGTGTGATAGCTAATGCCTTTGCACTTGAAAGCAGACATAACTTGAGATATCCTATAAAATCAGAAAATGCAGCTGCAAACTCTTCTTTCTTAGGCCCACCTGCTAAGTACTTGACTGACAAGTAAACATTAAGTTGGAGAAGAAGAAACGAAGGGGAAGGCAATGACATCAATATTGTTGAAGGTGAAAAACATACGTTAATCTGTAGAAATTTTGTATGTCATCACTTCTAGCTCTGTGTCGTTGTTCATTTCATTGACTATAAAATTTTGAGAATTTTGTTGCAAAAAGCTGTAGGATTGTGATCTTAATTTATTTTTTGTAGTTTAGTGATCAGTACTATGGATTTTTAGTTTAAAATGGAAATAATTTTTTTATATGATATCCATCATTCATTGTCGAGTATTCATTCGCGACAAAGGCAGTATACAGATGGGGACTATATGCAAATTTTATACAACACGTAGCATATATTAGTTTTTGAAATATTCCCCACTATAAACAAATAATAAGACAATATTACGCTCTCTCCAAAGTGTTAGTCGTTTTGGCAAATTGGATTTGTTTTAAAATGGTTAATGTTTTAGGAAAAACAAGAAAAGGATCTATTCACTTTTTTTTCTTTCAAATCATATGTAACGAACCGGCCGGTGGTTTTGAGTATTTGCATTCCGTTCAGCTATTTGAAGTCTTGAATAACTTCATATGATGTATTATGACTTGTCATTTTGGTTTTCGGGTTATTCGGAATTTATTTGGAAGAATGATTCTCAAGTAGGGAGCTTTAAGTTGGAAGAGTTGAGCAAGTTTGACTTTTTAGTATTTAACCTCGGATCGAAGTTTTGATGGTTCCGCTAGGCCAGATGTGATTTTTGACTTGGGCGTATGCCCAAATTCGCATTTGGATGTTTCTAAAAGGTTTCGGCACTATTTGGCGAAAGTTACTTGTGTAATGGTCATATTTGATGGGGAGTTGACTTTGATGACATCGGGTTCGAATTGTTGTTCCAGAAATTGAAATAGGTTCTTTATGTCATTTGAAACTTGTATGCAAAATTTGGATTCATTCCGTATTGTTTAGGCTTGAATCGGACGCTTGGTTCGAAGTTAGAAGTTTATGAACTTAAGAGATTGATCTTGATCGACGATTCGTGGTTTTGATGTTAATATGTATGATTGAGGCCTCGAGTAGGTCCGTAATATGTTTTGAGACTTGTTGGTATGTTCGACAGGATCCCGAGGGCTCGGGTGAGTTTTGGGATAGTTTCGGATCATTTTTAGGCCATTTTGAGTTGCTGATTTTTGGCTACAGCAATGTGCATCGCGATCGCGGACTTTGGGCCGCAGTCACGATAAGTAAAATGGAAAAAGGGAAACTGTAAATCAAAAGTTGTAGACTTTGGTGTCTAGTTTTCAGAAATTAAAACCATTTATCATTTGGAGTTTTGTACAAAAAGTTATGATCATTATACTAGAGGATATCTGGAAGAGTTGGGAAAGCTTGTTGGAATTTGTTCATCGCGATCGCGGGAGAATTTTTGCGATCGCAAAAGGAAAAAGTTGAGCTGAAGTTTTTTTGAATTGTGATCGCAATGTTGGGGACCGCGATCACAAAGAGGGACCCCTGGCGGTGCATTAAAATATCAAATTTCGAGATTTTGAGTTTATTTTAAGATATTTGGAGCTATGGAGCTCGGATTGAGGCGATTTTTGAGGCGGTTTTCACCACATGGATTGCGGTAAGTGTTCTCTAATCGGTTTTATATTTCATGGATCTATCTTTATTTTTAGCAATCCGTTGATGCAACAGAGAAATTGGGGATTTTTGTCTAAAATTTCATAAAGTGAATTTTTGAGTTTTGAATGTCGATTCGGAGTCGAATTTGAGTGAAACTAGTATGGTTGGACTCGGGAGTGAATGGGTTGTCGGATTTTGTGAGTTTTGTCGGGTTCTGAGGTGCAGGCCCCGATTTGACTTTTTGGTTGACTTTTGCCTTTTGATTAAAGATTCGACCTTTATCGATTGGGTTTGTTTCCTTTGGTATTATTTGATGTTCTTGAGTTGCTTTTGGCGAATTTTGAGTCGTTTGGAGGTCGGATCGCGCGAAATGGCGTTTCTAGAGTATTGTTTGGCTGGCTCAGTATCAGATTTGGCTTGTTCGAGGTAAGTAACACTTCTAAACTTGGTGCTGAGGGTATGAACCCCCGAATATACGTGTTATGTGTTTGGTGTTGAGGTAACGCACATGCTAGGTGACGGGCGTGTGGGCGTGCACCGTGTGAATTATGACTCGGTTGATTCTGTGATATTGTGTAGTGACCTAATCTTGTTTCTATCTATGAAATTTCTATGTGCTAGAGTAATTGAGCTATAACCCATGTTAGAAACCATGTTTGTACTATATGCTTATCCTGTTGGGACCCACTGAGGCCATTTCTGTTGTTGAGTTATTCTTAAATTGCAATTACATACTCAGTCATACTCATTCATTGCATATCATATCTTTGTCTCTAATATCATTTGTCTCACAACATATTATCATTGTTTGGGTCGATTGGCATGAGATTTGTGATGACGAGAGACTGGAGAGATTGATGACTGAGTGAGGTCGAGGGCCTGGCTGTGAGGATGTTTATGGGATCAGGCTACATGCCGCAGCAGGCTTTATTGATTCATGCCATGATTGGCTTATATTAGTGCTTGGGCAGGATCCGCCCCTCTAGAGTTTGACATATCAGCAGTGAGTGTAGGTACCTACCGAGTACGAGTGCCGAGTGATTGGGAGGACTGAGTGACTGTGAGGACTAAATGACTGGGAGGACTGAGCGAATTGATACTCTGAGAGTATGCATATGGCTTTATCACTGTGTTGCATTACAGTTGACATGCATACATGGCATGGAGGCATTGAGATGCATTTCTTCATGCGGTACGACATTGTGACATTCATGACTTCACATACTAATTATCGCACACAACGCATGCCTCAAAACAAGGTATGGAA
The DNA here is from genome assembly GCA_002018475.1 of Nicotiana obtusifolia. NCBI lineage: Eukaryota > Viridiplantae > Streptophyta > Magnoliopsida > Solanales > Solanaceae > Nicotiana > Nicotiana obtusifolia. The sequence goes on along the minus strand of MCJB01002281.1, from coordinate 213,641 downwards.
CGGCCAATTGCAATTATAGTAATCCAACGAAGAGTCCGGATCGAATCCACAGGGAGCTAGATGGGAGTCAGGAGTAAATATTCTAATGCGTGAATTTGAACTATCTTAATTTGCACTTCCACAAAATGGTTTTGTTGCTATTTCTATTTTAAAGCTAAAGATTGCAAAGTAAAGAAATAAGACTAGAATAATTATTTTTGTTATTTTTCAAGTTTGTAAAAAGCCTAGGGCTATGACCGTCACCTAGATGTTCTCCTGATGGGATAAAAATCTTAATGCTTGTTTTGCTGATCGGGGTGTATTATAGCTATCAACTCTCAATTACCCACTCAATACCTCTCGGTCAGAGAGTTGTTTTGCCCAATTTGGCTTTCTCAAGTCCAAATGGGTATCGCACAAAACGGTTGATAAAAGCTCAAGTTTGGTTATTACTATTTCTAGGTTGAACCCTTTAATTAGGTTAATCAATCTCACGATTGACCCAATTTCTTATTAGCCAAGTTTTTCTAGACTAAGTCTCTCTTTCTCAAGTAGAGACTAAGTCAAATAGGCATGAACTAGTGTTTGCAACCATTAATTACATAAATTAAAGCATGAACAAGGCTAAATAAACACCCAATCATAAACAAGCACTAATTTAGATACCCATAAGGTTTACACACTAGGGTTGGGTCACAACCCTAGTAAAAATCTAGTCACTCATGCTTGAAATTGAAGAAATAGAAGAAGAAATACTAATTAAACTCATATTGTAAAGTTAAAATAATAAAATCTGTTGTAAAATACTCCAAAATATAAAAAAAAAAAATTCCAAAAGAGGCAAAGAAAAACAGCTACAGTACTTGTTGATGTCAAAAGTTAACCTAATTTATGAAACTCGTTTATTGATACAAGGCTGAAAATTTCGAACAAAAATGCCCCTAGGGAGGTTCTGCGACCGTACTATTCTAAACTGCGGCCATTTCGGCAGTCCACAAATTTAGCACTGCGAGACACAACCTTTTCTTCTGCGGTCCGCGCCTTTACTTCTACGGCCGCAAACCACTTCTTCTGCGGCTGCACAATTCTTGTGCGGTCCACAATTCTGAGGGACTTGGAACTTGGAAATTTGCACACTCTCTGAAGTTGGTCTCAAGCTCTTCTTGGGCCGCATAATTCCTGTGCAGTTCCATAGTTTTGCTAGAAAGCCTGCTGGGATTTCCTTCGTTGTTTGCGGCCGCAGATGGAATTCTGTTGTCCGCACTTTGTAAGCCTCTGTGCCTTTTATTGCCTTGTGTTTAGATTACTCCTTTTTTAGTCGGATTTTATCTTGGGAGTCCAACTTCCAACATTCTTGTAATTTTTCACATTTCATCAGTTTCGAGAACATAATTCAATGCTTTCTAGACTAAAACAAAAGCTAAAAGGTGCTAATAAGTAGTCAAAAACCCTACTTATCAACTCCCCCATACTTAAGTCTTTGCTTGTCCTCAAGCAAACAAAATAGTTCTCACCTCCACAATTACCCATACTACTTATGTCTTATCAACAAGGCGACAAGTTAAGCATTTATACACATATAGTTTTAACGTGACACTTGAGCATCAAGAGTTGATTTTATTCATCAAGGAAGCTCGCTCTCTCATGTAGGTCATTGTGGATCCCAAACTCCTCCCTCTCTACTTTCCGTTTGCCTAGCTTACTTAAGAATTTTAGTACTCAATTCAAAGATTTGTGAAAGGTTCACTCATCTCTCTCAAGAGAATGTCGTAAGTGCGTCTTCAAGTACCATAGGCTTGCCCTCATGTAGATCGCCACTAATGTAAGCTCACTCGGCTTGAAATTAAGTAGGGCTTTCCTGGGATGTAATGAAGGCTTTTAGACTAAGGTTAGATACACTATGGTTGAGTGGGTTCACCTTTCTTGACGCACTCCATTTTTTTTGTTCTCGGCTCATGCGTTGCCAATTCTTTGAGGCACTTTCTTTTCCTTGGGGAACTAGAGAGACTTAACATCAATCTTTCTTGATCATGACATTCATTTTCTCCCTTTTTGGTTTCTCTATGTTTTGGATCATTACCTTTCTTTGAATCTCTTCAACTCTTCCACTTCTCCAGTTCTTTTTTCTTGCATTTTTCTTTTTGTTCTTTTCTTTTCTTGCCTTTCCTTCTCATCATTTCTTTCTTCTTCTTTTTTTTTGCGCCTTGATTCCTCTTTGAAGTTCCTCGTCTCTCCCCCAAACTTACGTTTTTAGCCAATTGTTTCACAAGAGTGTTAAGGAAAGCTCGGGTGCCAAGAGAGGGTCACGACAAAACGGGTAAAGGCTTGTAATATAGTTATCAAATGAGAAAGGTTCGAGACTCAAATGGGTTGACTAGGGATAACAACATTGGTAGGCAATGGAAAATTCAAGCGGGTCAAGGAAAGCCTACAATCACTTCTCAAGCCAAGCAAAACTTAAGATTTCTCCTTGAAATACATTCGGGGCAAGTTCAAGACCTTTCGCACGGGTACTTAGACTAGCAACAAAACATCTCACCCCTCATGCAACTCGATTGTTAAAGAGGATAGAGTCGAGGGTCCACAACGACCACATTCAAGATTGAAAATCACCATGGTTCGATTAAACCACTCGATGATTGCCTAAGTCAACACAAGAATCACAAAGTCACTAACTACAGCTATTTTTTTTCAAAAATCTTGTTTCAAACCATAAGCATGTAGTTAAGTGTGTTGGTACCAAGTGAAGTATGTTTGACTCTTCGAACATGACTTAATTAGGTCTTTTTATTCATTACTACTATTATTATTACCTAAACACCAAAAACTGACTCAGTCCCTTAAGAAAGTTGTCACGCCATCCATCGTTGGGAAGAGTCACCCCATTCACACAAAAAGTACCTTTGGAAAGAGTCGTGGTATTAAGAAAACCAAAAGCTTATTATCTACAAAAACATAAAAAGAAACTACTGAATCAAGCAGGAGCTACTCATTCAAAAAGAAGCTATTAATTCAAAAAGAAGCTAGAAGATACTCACTAAAACACTAACTCATAAGAAAACAAACATAAAGAAGTTACAAAGCAAAAATTATCGAAAGCATTACGAATATACATAATGAGAGAGAATGAGAAGATATATACACAATGAGAGAAGAAGATAGAATATATACAGAATAAGGAAAGAGAAGAAAATATTATCAAGTTATTACAAACCAATTGTCTCAGAATTATATCTCAGAATCATCAAATATAATCAAATAAACTCCACCCCTCCCCCTTCCCCCCGAATAAAAATAAGCATTGTCCCCAATGCTTAACAAAATAAAAGTAAAGGAAGGATAAGAGTGAAGAAAACTCCCTATGGCTCATTGGCCATCTCTGTGTCCGCAGCAGCGTCACCACCCTCAGTCTCCTCCAACTGGATCTCATCATCCTAAACTCTAGGAGTGACTGGGTTGGTGAACATCTGACGCACTGCCTCAATAGTGTCTACAGCAGAGTTTGGCTCCTCAGACTGGCCAGCTGATGCTATAGGTGCTGTAGGATCTAGGCCTGGATGGTATGGGTCAATCAGCATAACAAATGGAATCTCTCCGGCTGCCGCAAGCTTGGTAACCTGTCTCCGGAGCTTGTCCATTGACTTCTTGGAGGTCTGGGACTTTCTCATTTTCTTAACTTCTTTTCCCAGCTCTTCGATCACCGACCCATGTTGTACCAATGTAGCCATGATAGTGTTCTAGTTGTCCAGGAGCTTCTTCAGAGTGTCTTCTCCTGATGGGGGCATCTGAGGCGGCGGCATAGAGGACTATGCTGCAACAGTACTGGATAAGTCAAACAGCTTTTTAGTGGCTGTCTGCATCCAGTTGTTAAGGATCGCCGATGTCTGGGAGACTCGCAGCGCTGAGAGTGGAGCAGTAGTCATAGGCACCGGCTTCAAAGCCGAGGCAGAACCTGTGGAAAAAACTGTTGTGGGAACTGAGGATGGTGGTAGAGGCATGGCTGCAGCACTAGATGAAGGCTAGGCTGAAGTGGATGGGATATCAACTGCCTTTGCAACTACCACCGGTGGCTCATCAGACTGGCCTGTGTTGGTAGATGGCTGACCCTTTTTCTTAGGGTTGTGTGTATCCATCAATGAGTACCATGAGAAGGGCTTCTTCGGCCGCACCTTTGTGTCAAAGTCCCTCGGCTCTACCCTCACATCCTCCCTCGGCTCTACCCTCGCATCCGTGAGATACTCTGTAATGGTGTTGGGATACGATTAGAATGTGTCAGCATCCCGAGCGGCCACAGAGATATTGGCCGACATCATGGCACCTATTGATGGGGTACCCGGCCATAATGGAAGCCACTAGAACTACCCGTGGGATAGGAAGATATGTCTCATTCTGGCACAGGTCTAGTCGGCTGCATACAAAGGTTTGCCACCCATTTGCCTCATAGCTCACCGTACTCCTATAAATAGAAACCCCTGCTGTGATCCATGGTGATGGTGGCCCAGGAGCTGCTAAAATCTCAGCTAGCCAAGGACGAGCTGCATCCCCAAGTGCACATTTCTCTAAGTACTCTGTGGGCTCGATATCATCAAACCCCAAGTAAGTGTTCAATATGTGCTGATCAAATCGCACCTTGAGGTTCCTCACTTTAGTTACCTTTGTCCCTTTCTTGATATGCGCCGCATTAGCGTAGAATTTCCGGACAAGGTACTCCTTCGCATCCACCACGCTATGGGTAAACCACATCTACCATTTGCGTTCCTGAATAGCCTCAAAATTGCAGGGTTATACTTTTCTAAATCTTTCAACTGAAATTGTTGCTCAAGAGTGAGCGACCTCACTGGCCACCAATAACGGAAGCTGGAGAAATGAGCCCAACTAACAAACCAATCCTCCCACACCTCTTTCTTCTTTGACCGCTCAAGGCCGGCAACTGTAGCATCTCCCCCTCTGCCATCATCAAGGATGTCCTGAACCGATGTCTCTGATGCCTGGGGGACAGGTTTAGTAGAAGGCTCAGAAGTCTGACTGGCACTCTCCGATCCCTCGGAAGTGCTGTGTGATGTGGTAGACTCGTCCCTGAGCTGATACCTCTCTGGCGGCCTTGACTGGACAGCCGGTTTCTCATGTACAGAGGTTGAGTTTCCCTCTGATGCTTCCTCAGATGGGGCATAAGAACTGGTCTCTTAAAGTTCTACACCTCTCCCTTTTCCGGCTGTTGTCTTCTTTCTTATTTCAAGCTGTTGGGCACTAGGTAAGGGTCTCTTCCCTCATCCCCGAGAAGGGTCACCCCTTCCTTTTGAATTGTCACCTCGACCTCTAGATCGAACCATTTTCTATACCAAGCAAAGGCGATTGTTAGATGCAATTCAAATTCAGACATACACTGAATGTAAGGACACACCAAAAGGTACAGTGAGGAACCCAATTGAATCATGTTTGCAAGGTAGGGACTTACGGTCCGCACAATTTCATTGCGGCCACAGAATGGGACTTGCAGGCTGCACAATTTTTCTTTGCGGCCGCAGAATTAGATTGTGGTCCGCACATTTCTCATTGCGACCGCATTTCAGATACCACCAACATGCCAACTCTCTGATAACAGAGAATTAGCTGTTTTTCGACCGCAACTAGTTTTTTGCAGTCCGCATAAATTGACTTGCGGCCGCACTTGAGAGTCACCAATTTGACAACTCTCTGATCACAAGAATTAAGTTGTTCTGTGGCTGCAATGGGATTTCTGCGGTCCGCACATTTTTTATTGCGGCTGCAGAACCATGCCTTACTAAAGTACCCTAGATTTTAACTTCTGTGGACCGCACAATTTGTTGTGCCGCCGCAGATTCCAACCAATTACGAACTGAGATTATGGATTGAAATTTTTGCACAATTTTGACATGGAAACAACATCTAAGCATGAAAATCGATTTACACATTCCCCTTAGAGCACTTTTTCAGTCTACCCACTACATATTTACCCCCACATGGTTATTCAAATAGATTCAACTGACAATTGGTCTAAATTTTCACTAAAAATTTGAAAATTAAAAGAAATTAACAAGATGATGAAGCATACCAGATGTGAACGAGTGCAAGAGATGAGTGATCAACAGTTGCTAGGCTTGTGAGCAGATAATTTAACAAGAAATGCAATTTGTGAGCTCAGAGAGGGAAAAGGGCAACAGTGCCCTAGCCTCTCTATTTATATCCAACGGTGTCTGCCAAGGGAAAGAAACATAAGTGCGGCTGCAAAATTCCAATTGCGGTCTGCACTTTGTTACCTGAGGGCCCAGTTCCCGTTGCGTTTTGCAATCCGCAGAATTTGGTGTGCGGCCGCAGATTTTGTTGCGGACCGCAGAATTTGTCTTACAGCCGTTGCAGATTGGCCATTTCTCTGACAGACCAACTTCAGAGAGTTATCATTTTCCACCTTCAATTTGTGTGGTCCGCACTGTAATTGTGCGGCCGCAGAGCACCTTTTGCTATAGCAACCATAAGTGCGGTCCGCACAATACAATTACGGTCGCAATTCTTTCCACAGTTAACCAATTTTTTGGGCACAATTCCTGTAAAGTTCACTCATCCGTGCAACACACTTCAAATCCAGTTAGCACAAAAATAACACATAAACAAAAGAAGAAAAGGAAAGAAAAAAAACATGGGTTGCCTCCCAAGAAGCGCCTGATTTAACGTCGCGACACGACGTAGATTACCATCATTTGAAATGAATCACTGCCACAACATGGCCATCACCAACTTTTCCCAAATAGTGCTTCACCCAGTGACCATTGACTCGGAATACCTTATTGTTTTTGTTCTTCAAGTTCAATGCACCAAAAGTCATCACACCAACAATTTCAAAGGGACCACTCCATTTAGACTTTAGCTTTCCAGGAAACATCCTCAACCGTGAGTTGAACAACAAAACAAGATCGCCCACCTTGAAATCTTTGTTCCAAATGTATTTATCATACAGATATTTCATCTTCTCGTTTTACAAGGACGAACTTGAATAGGCATGGTACCGGAACTCATCCAATTCATTCAAATGTGCAACCCTCAAATTAGCGGCTACATCCCAATCAAGATTCAACTTCCTTAGAGCCCCCATGGCTTTGTGCTCATGTTCCACCGGAAGATGACAAGCTTTTCCGAACACCAACCGGTATGGAGATATTCCGATTTGTATTTTGTAAGCCGTCTGATAAGCCCATAATGCATCATCGAGCTTCTTGGACCAATCCGTCTGGTTAGCATTCACTGTTTTGGACAAGATACTCTTTATTTCCCAGATGAAGACTTCCACTTGACCGCTAGCTTCTGGATGATAGGGAGTCGTAACTTTATGAGTAACACGATACTTGCTAAGTAAAGTGTCAAAAGCCTTGTTGCAAAAATACGACCCCCCGTCGCTTATGATAGCCCGCGGAGTACCAAACCTTGTGAAAATATTCTTCTTCAAGAACGCCACCACACTTCTCGCTTCATTGTTGGACAGAGCAATGGCCTCAACCCATTTAGACACATAATCAACCGCGACCAATGTAGGTGTTTCCACAAGAACTCACAAAAGAACACATGAAGTCAGTACCACACACATCAAAGATATCAATCTCTAAAATAGCAGTGAGAGGCAGTTCATTCTTCTTCAAGATTCCACCAGCCCTTTGACATTTATCACATCTTTTTACAACATCACTTGCATCTTTGTAAAGAGTGGGCCAATAGAAACCGCAACTTAGCACTTTGGCCGCCGTTCTTGCTCCACCATGGTGACCACCATATGGCGAAGAATGACAAGACCCAAGAATATCACTTTGCTCTTCTTCCGGTACACATCTTCTAATTACCCCATCCGTACAAATCCAAAAAAGGTATGGCTCATCCAAATAATAATCTTGACAATCCTGTTTGAGCTTCTTCCTTTGGTTTGAAGAGAACTCATCCTGGATAATTCCACACACAAGGAAATTTGCAAGATCCGTAAACCATGGTACCTCCTTCATTGAAATAGCCAGGAGTTGCTCATCGGGGAAGGAGTCATTTATTTATAGGTCATCATGTGGCCTCCCCTCCTCCTCCAAACGAGGCAAGTGGTCCGCCACTTGATTTTCACTCCCTTTTCGATCTTGGATGTCAATATCAAACTCTTGCAATAAAAGCACCCATCTCATTAACCGAGCTTCGGAATCTTTCTTGCTTATAAGATAGCGAAGTGCCGCATGATCCGTGTGGACAATAACTTTCACACCTATCAAGTACGGGCGAAACTTCTCAATTGCAAACACAATGGCTAGGAGCTCTTTCTCTGCAACAGTGTAGTTGACTTGGGCATCACTCATGGTCTTACTAGCATAGTAGACCGGATGAAAAATCTTATTGATGCGCTGCCCCAAAATAGCTCCAACCGCTACGTCACTAGCATCACACATGAGCTCAAAAGGGATACTTTAATTAGGAGTGGTGATAATGGGAGTGGTTGTCAACTTGAACTGTAACAATTCAAAGGCTCTTATGCAATCATAATTGAAGTGAAACTTGGCATCTTTCTCTAAAAGATTGCACAATAGGTTCACCACTTTAGAGAAATCATTGATGAAACGCCGGTAAAACCCCACGTGGCCTAAGAAACTCTGCACGCCTTTCACCGAAGTTGGAGGTGGAAGTTTAGAAATCACATCAATCTTTACCTTGTCGACTTTAATGCCATTCTTTGAGATCTTATGGCCAAGGACAATGCCTTCCTCGACCATGAAATGACACTTCTCCCAATTTCGCACCAAATTTGTTTCTTCACATCTTGCCAATACTTTATCCTTATTTGCCAAGCAATCATCAGTGGAATCCCCAACCACCGAGAAGTCATCCATGAAAACTTCAAGGTAGTCCTCCACCATGTCCGTGAAGATAGCCATCATACACCTTTGAAAAGTCGCTGGTGCATTACATAAACCGAATGGCATCCATTTGAACGCGAAACTACCATTGGGACATGTAAAAGTTATTTTCTCTTGATCTTCCGAAGCAATAAGGATTTGGTTGTAGCCCGAATATCCATCTAGAAAGCACGGCCGGCCAACCTATTAAGTATTTGGTCAAGGAAATGAAGTGGAAAATGATCCTTCCTTGTGACTTTGTATAGTCGATACACACTCTCCACCCGGTCACCGTTCTTGTGGGAATAAACTCATTCTTATCATTGGCGACCACCGTCATGCCGCCCTTCTTTGGGACACATTTCACGTGAGAATTCCACGAACTATCGGAAATGGGATAGACAACCCCGTCATCTAACCACTTGATAATCTCTTTTTTGACCACTTCTTGCATAGCCTCATTGAGTCTCCTTTGATGTTCAATATATGGTTTGGCATATTCCTCCAAGTTGACTTGTGCATGCAAAATGCGGGGCTTATTCCCTGAATATCTGCCAATGTCCATCCAATAGCCTTCCTCCTCTTATGTAGCACAGCCAATGTAGAGTCAACCTGCATGTTAGTCAAACAAGAGAAAAGAATAACCGGTAAAGTAGAACAAGAGCCAAGAAATTCATACTGAAGATGTGGAGGCAATGGCTTCAACTCCAAGGTCAGAGGCTCTTCAATTGAAGGCTTTGTATGAGGAGTTTTCCTATTTTCAAGATCCAAGGAGAGTTTCCGGGGTGCATAGTTGTACGACCCCATTCCTTGCAAAGAATTCATATATTCCATGAAGCCATCCATCTCATCATCAACAAAGTTAAGAAAGACGGCCTCCAACATATCGCCCACATTGATTGTGGCACTTGTATCATCAACAATCGCATCGGTCACCAAGTCCACAAAAGAACACACTTTATTGCTATTAGGTTGCCGCATTGATTTGCACACGTGGAATACCACCTTTTCATCACCCACCCGGAAAGTGAGTTCTTAGGCTTCCACATCAACAAGAGTCTTCCCCATAGCAAGGAAAGGTCTTCCAAGAATAATCGGCACCTCATACGCCACTTCACAATCAAGAATGACAAAATCCGCCGAAAGAATAAATTTATCAACACGAACCAATACATCTTCAATCACTCCCAACGGTCTGTTCATGGTACGATCGGCCATTTGTAATATCATAGATGTGGGTCTTGGTTGCCCAATTCCCAAAGTCTTGAAAACTGAATAGGGAATCAAATTAATACTTGCCCCAAGATCACAAAGAGCTTTAGCAAACTCGGCACTTCCAATGGTACAAGGGATTGTGAAAGCGTCAGGATCTTCCAATTTAGGAGCCATTGAATGAACAATTGCACTCACTTGATGAGTTACTTTGATAGTTTCAAAATTCATTGACCGCTTCTTTGTCACCAAATCCTTCATAAACTTTGCATACCCGGGCATTTGTTCCAAAGCTTCAACCAATGGCACATTGATCGAGAGACTCTTCATTATGTCAATGCACTTTTTAAATTGATTCTCGCCATTTTGCTTGGCAAGCCTTTGAGGATAAGGAGGAGGAGGCTTAGTCAATGGTGCCTAAGCCTTTTGCACTACCGGTTCCGGTATGGCAATAAAGTGATCCCTAGACGGGTTCACTTCCTCTTGAGTTTCTTTCACATTATCATTAATATCAATTAGAACTTCATTATTTGATTGCAGCACATTGCTCGAGATCTCTTCTTCTTGTACCACTTGCTCATCATCCACAAGTTACCTTTGACTTGAGGTGGGTGCATTCCCACCTCTTCTACTTCTTGTAGTAACGGCCATGGCATGCCCCGTGTTCCGTCCTTTAGGTTCACCACCGTATCACTTGGTAGTTCCCCCTTAGGATAAGAATTTAGAGCTTAAGAGATTTGCCCCATTTGCACTTCTAAGTTGCGGATCAATGTGTTGTGGGAGGCAAGTTGAGCATTGAAATCGGCATTCTTCTCCATCATTTGCTTGAACATGTTCTCAATATGCCTCATTTCATTGTTGGAAGAACTAGGACCATGGGAAGGATAAGGAGGTGGATTGCTCGGTTGTTGATACATTGGGGGCCTTTGAAAACCCGACCCCCGATTTCCTTGATTATTGTTCCATCAACCTTGATTATTACCTCCCCAATTACCTTGATTGTTTCCATAATTTCCTTGATTGTTGTTGTTATGCCAATTCCCTTAATTGTTTTCACCACTCCAGTTACCTTGGTTGTTAGAATTCCAATTAGCTTGATTTTTTTGAGGTCGCCATTGTTATTGATTTGGGCCTTGGAAATTGTTTTGTTTCCCTTGAAAGTTGTTCACATATTGCACTTCTTGGTCATTGTGAGAATCATCTTGATCAAACCCACTATCTTCTTACATAAAATTATCCACTCGTTGTTGCACTTGTGGACCCTTGGTTTTCCGTTTGTTCACCATTATGTTTACTCCCTCCATGGCATTGACTTGCCTAGGATTTTGCACTTGTTGAAGTTGAGCCTTTGCTAGTTGATTCATGGTGGTAGTCAATTTGTCTATGGCTTTCCCATGGTCATGCAACTCTTTGTGGAGGTGAATCACGGTGGGATCACCTTGTGGAACATTAGCCCGAGATTGCCATGCCCATGATGTGTCTGCCATTTCATCTAAGATCTCACATGACTCCACATAAGGCATAGTCATGAAGTTCCCACCGGCAAGTTGATTCACTACATATTGGTTGGTTGTGTTGATCCCACGATAGAAAGTTTGTTGAATCATGTTCTCTGTCATATTGTTCTTTGGACATTCTTTAACCATTGTTCTATATCACTCCCATATCTCGTGTAGTGGTTCATTGGGCTCTTGCTTCACTGCTAGAATCTCATTTCTAAGTGTAGCCATGTGCCCCAAAGAGAAGTATTTAGAGATAAACTTTTCCGCCAATTCATCCCAGGTGTGAATGGAATGGTTTGGCAAAAGTTCCAACCAATCTAAAGCTTTCCCCCGTAAAATAGAAGGGAAAAAGCCATAGCCTCAAAGCGTCCCCGGAGACGTTTGTTAGTTTACTCCCCCAACACGTGTCCACAAAACCTCTTCAAATGTTTGTATGCATTTTGACCTGGAGCACCAGTGAAGAAGCCTCATTGCTCTAGCAAAGTGAGCATCACATTGGTTATCTGAAAGTTGCCCGCCCTAATACAGGGAGGGACTATTGTGCTTGCATATCCTTCATTGGGCAACACCCGATGTGGAGCCACTCGTGGTGGAGGTAGGGGTGGAATGGACACATTGTTATGAGGCACTCGGCCTCTTCTATTGGCTTGAGGTTCAAGAGGAACCCCATCCACTTGATCATCGTCAATGTCTACATCCCCCAAAGCATGGTTGCACCTATAATTTTCCAACACATTAGTAACACGGAAGGAAAAAAAGATACTCCAAAAATACACTCAAATATATAGCTAACACCGTTTTTAACTCCCCCGCAACGACGCTAAAAATTGACTATCGCGTACAATGCACACCTCAAAATAAGGTATGAAACGGTCGATTGCAATTATAGTAACCCAACGAAGAGTCGGAATCGAGTCCATAGGGAGCTAGATGGGAGTCAGGAGTATATATCCTAATGCGTGAATTTGAACTATCTTAATTTGCACTTCCACAAAATGGTTTTGTTGCTATTTCTATTTTAAAGCTAAAGATTGCAAAGTAAAGAAATAAGACTAGAATAATTGTTTTTGTTGTTTTTCAAGTTTGTAAAAGCCTAGGGCTATGACCGTCACCTAGATGTTCTCCTAAGGGGATAAAAATCTTAATGCTTGTTTGCTGATCGGGGTGTATTATAGCTATCAACTCTCAATTACCCACTCAATACCACTCGGTCAGAGAGTAGTTTTGCCCAATTTGGCTTTCTTAAGTCCAAATGGATATCGCATAAAACGGTTGATAAAAGCTCAAGTCGGGTTATTACTATCTCTAGGTTGAACCCTTTAATTGGTTGAATCAATCTCTCGATTGACCCAGTTTCTTGCTAGCCAAGTTTTCTAGACTAAGTCTCTCTTTCTCAAGTAGAGACTAAGTCAAATAGGCATGAACTAATGTTTGCAACCATTAATTCCACAAATTAAAGCATGAACAAGGCTAAATAATAAACATCCAATCATAAACAAGCACTAATTTAGATATCCATAAGGTTTACACACTAGGTTTGGGTTACAATCCTAGTAAGAATCTAGCCACTCATGCTAGAAATTGAAGAAATTGAAGAAAAAATACTAATTAAACTCATATTGTAAAGTTAAAATGATAAAATTTATAGTAAAATACTCCAAAATATAAAAAACTTCCAAAAGAGGCAAAGAAAAACGGCTACAGGACTTGCTGATGTCAAAGTTAACCTAATTTTATGAAACTCGTCTATTTATACAAGGCTAAAAATTTCGGACAAAAATTTCTCTTGGGAGGTTATGCGGCCCCAAAATTCCATGTGCGGTCCGCAGAATTCTTCATCTTGCAGGAGCTGGGATTCTGCGGCCGCACAATTCTAAACTGCAGCCGCGAGATAATATTTCTGCGGTCCGCAGATTTAGCACTGCGGCCGCAACCTTTTCTTCTACGGTCCGCACCTTTACTTCTGCGACCGCAAGGCACTTTTTCTGCGGCCGCACAATTCTTGTGCGGTCCGCAATTCTAAGGGACTTGCAACTTGAAAATTTGCACACCCTCTGAAGTTGATCTCAAGCTCTTCTTTTGCGGCTGCACAATTCCTGTGCAATCCGCAGTTTGCTAGAAAGCCTGCTGGGATTTCCTTCATTGTTTGCGGCCGCAGATGGAATTCTGCGGTCCGTACTTTGTATGCTTTTGTGCCTTTTATTGCCTTGTATTTAGATTACTCCTTTTTTAGTCGCATTTCATCTCGGGAATCCAACTGCCAACATTCCTGCAATGTTACATATTTCATCAGTTTCGGGAACACAATGCAATGCTTTTTAGACTAAAACAAAAGTTAAAAGGCGCTAATAAGTAGTCAAAAACCCCACTTATCAATACATATTGACATGTAGGCATAGAGATGTACTTTCTTCATGCCATCTGATAATGAAATATCTTACCTGTTGTTGAAAGTTTTTGGGAAAAATCACAGTTTTTCAGATTTACTCATATCTTGGTGATTTCGGTAAAAGATTTGAATTTTACTGTTATACTTGAAAAGCATGCCTATTTTTCGGAACTGTGAACGAGTTGAGCATTACATCTTTGAGTTATTACTTGTACTGCTTTAGTTATATTGTTATGAGTTGTTCCTGGCTGTTAGTGTTGGATCCTGACCTTTGTCCAAGTTCGTCACTACTTTCAACCTAAGGTTAAGTTTGTTACTTATTGAGTACATGGGGTCGGTTGTACTCATACTACACTTCTGCACCTTGCGTGCAGATTTTGGACGTTGATGTTGCTGTGTATGGCGGGAACTGGCATTGAAGACGTACTTGTGTCCTGGTCATAGCTGCCTTTTTGTTGTTGTTCACTATAGAATTATTAATATGTACATGTATACTTTAAACATATGATGTATTTATTTCATACCAGCTTGTAAACTGTAAATCTTAGAAGCTCATGATTTGTACTATCAGTTCTTGGGAATTTTTTGTATAAAAATTAAATTATATTATCTTTATTCCTCTCAGTAAATTTCTTTTAAATTAGATTATTGCTAATTAGCTTACCTACCAGATTGGGTTAAGTGTCATCACATTTGATTGGATTTTGCATCTTGATACTTACTTCCCCAGTTCTTTATACTTCCAGTTAATCTTAATTGCACTATTTTTGTTTGTAATGACTGAACTAGTTATATTATCATCTCTCTTTCGACCAACAAAAAAAAATACTTTATACTTACAGCTATTATATCTTTTTAATATGAACCAGAATAGAGGTAGCATGAAGCCATGAATTAATGTACCAAAACTTTGGACTTTGGGATTGCATGCGCAGTGGTTAAAGTTGCCCTTTTCTTCTCCTTCACTTTCTCCATTTCCTCTTAGAATATTTTTCCTAAAAGTTTGTGGACTAAAATTTATTTAATAGTTTATTTAATGTATTATATCCTATTTAATTATCTCTCCTTAATTTTTTTTCAGACTCCTTTTATCTTTCTTTAGACCGATTACTGCGAACCTGTCGGATAAGCTTCTAATTAATATTTTGTATTAATTTTAATTTGTTTTTTCTATGACTCTTCTCATGCTAACTATTACGCTGCGCCTTCCTGAGGTTCTTTGGAAAGGCAACGTAAGGCTAGGCAATCGATGTCAGTACGATTACCGTCCGCCAACTGAGGTCCCCTCCGCATGCTAGACTAAATGTCAGTGCCGTGCGGGAAAACCAATATCGTAGGCAACGAGAGAATTGAAAGCAGTAATTGATGATGAATGCTGATTGTATTGAAAATGCTGAAAGATATTACAAAGTTAAAGCGGTGTCGAGGGGGAGAGACACCAGTACAAAGAAATGATTGCTTGCTTGAATGTTTGAATGCTTGTTCCCCCCTAATAATGCTTAAAAAAAATAAACCTAAGTTACAAGAGTTGACCTATGAAAGCTGGAAACACATACTGAATGTAAAATGAAGTAAACCTACTCTATATTTACAATGAAAAGGACTTAGACTTCTACAAAGTAGGAGCAAGTCCAGTGGCAGCAACTTTATCATGAGCATCAGGGTCTGCGCGCGCGTTGCTGTCGGCGCGCGCGGCATTATTTGTGTCTGCCTGCGGCTGGGCGCTGGCGCTTGGATCATGAAAGATGCGCGCGGCATTGTCTGTGCACGCGGCATTGTCTGTGCGCGCGGCGCTGTTGGCACTCACAAGCCGCTGGGCGCCGGCAAGTAGTGTTGGTGGGGCGACAGAGGCACAGGCGCGCTTGTCACTTGGCGCTGCCAAGACCACGGGGCCGACCGTGGTGCTAGGCTTTGAGAGGCTTACCAGGACGCTACGGGACACGTCCAAGGGATCATGGGGCGAGACTGGAAAGCCGCCCATGACATAACTAATGCAAACACGTTCTTGAAACCTTAAGAACGTCTAAACCTATTCCCTATAGGCAAATGTTATAATATATTCACCATAAATTGGGACTATTTTGAAGCATTTTACCTTGACTGGAGGCGATATATAGACCTTCCAACACAAGATCACGTTTGTCTATTCCTTTTTAAAATCAACTAACCGATGTGGTAAGCGAATCTTGTTATTCACCCCTACATTATAACATAAGATTCTAATGCTTTGTACTGACATGCAATCCGTCAATTTACATGTTTGTTGTGCTAAGTTATGCTCTTGAAACCTTAGTACCCCGAAGCCTATACCTAAGCTAATATTACAAAATTTTCACCTGTTTTGATGCTTGTTTTAAAGCCTTTCCGTTGACCTTCCAAATAAGAGTGTGTTTGGGTTGGATTACATTAAGTACTTATTTTTGTGTTTGAATAGATAAAATAGAGTGCTTTTAAGCCAAACGCTTTTAAGCTTGAAAATTCCATAACAACAAAGCTTTGGATTAGAACTAATCCTTTTGGGCCTTCTTTTTGTGGTAGGAATTTTTACCTTCTTATATATTATTTAAAACTTTATTACCTTTTCTATTTAAGTTTCAATTTAATTACATAGGCATATACAATTTATCAATTATATACACTTTAGAAATTAAATGAGTATCCCTTTATATTAGGAATTGAATAAGAAATCAATTATTTCTCATCCTTATTCTCTCCCCCTGTTGTGCTCTCTCTCTATTTCTCTCCGTCTCTCTCTCTCTCCTGCGCTCTCTCTCTCACTCTCTGTCTCTCAATCTCTCATTCTCTGTTCTTTCCCCAATTTTTCTTCCTCTGATGTCCTCAATTATGCACCCTTTCATGTTGTATATATTTTTAATGGCATTCATCAATGGATTTCAATCGTTTTACTGTAGAGTTTTAACTTAGCAATTTCCTTTCATGTTGCACAATTGGTGTTCAAATTGAAATTGTCAATCAATAAATTTTGAAAGTGTTTGACTCTCCACCATTGACATTCATTTGAAACTTTGAATTCGAATTTGAGTTTTCAAAAATTATTATTTGTTTGGATTGGGTGTTGTTGCAAACAATTGAGAATACTGTTTGGAGTTTATATCTCAATTTTGAGGGTGTTTGGTGAAGATTAGACTTGATTTTGGCTGAATTTCAGATTGAAACTCGAAGACGAAGAAGAAGAAGAAGAAGAAGAAGAAGAAGAAGAAGAAGAAGAAGAAGAAGAAGAAGAAGAAGAAGAAGAAGAAAAACACATGACATATAATATACTTACGAAATTGTAGTAAAGTTGTCATATAATTGTATGTAAATTGTATTCTATTGTAGTTATATATTTTTTTATTTGAATATTGTATGAAATTTTAAAAAAATAGTTGTCTAATGTATGAATCGTTGTATAAAATTTATATTTAAGTTATCAGTACAATCTTTTTACATAAAGTTATTGATATGTATCAAAATTGTATTAAGAGAGAAAGTTTTGATTGGAATTTTAGAGCGGAAGAAACACACACCACATACAAAAATACAAATCAGATACAAAATATACAAAAAAGACATATTGTATAAAATTTGTATGAAAATTGTATTTATTTTGTGTGATGTTGTAGATATATTTTAATTGGGCAAAATTAATGTATGAAAGTTGTAGATAAGTTGTAAATAAGTGTATACTATATAATTAGTTGTATGAAATTTATTTTTAGTATGTATATTGTTGTAGATATATCAATTTGTATTAAATTTGTACGAAATTTATTTTTAAATTTGTATGTTGTTGTACCATCAAGTTGTATAATATTAATTGTAAGTACGATGTATCCATTTTAGTGCTGATTTAAATAGGTTTCGTTAATTTGTGATAGATTAGTGTATTGGATAAGTTAACCAATCAAGTGAAGCAGAATACTTTACTAGCCCCGCATGATAGTTATTAACCTTTGGACATATTTTGATACATATCAATAATTTTTATGCAAAAAGATAGTATTGATAACTTAAATACAATATTTTATATAACCTATCATACATTATACAATTATTTTTTAACTTTCAGACAATATTCAAATAAAAAAAATATATAACTACAACAGAATACAATTTACATACAATTATACTACAACTTTACTACAATTTCGTAAGTATATGGTATGTCATGTGTTCTTCATCTTCTTTTTCTTCTTCTTCTTCTTCTTCTTCAACAAGTCTAATCTTCACCAAACACCCTCAAAATTAAGATATAAACTCCAAACAATATTCCCAATTGTTTGCAACAACACCCAATCCAAACAAATAATGATTTTTGAAAATTCAAATTCAAATTCAAAGCTTTAAAGCTTTTTAATGGCTGTTAATGGTGGAGAGTCAAACACCTGAATAATACAAACTCTTTGTACTGCTCATCGTCAAGGAGGATTTTCATCCAACTCATTTCATCCAACTTTGGACAGTAGTACAATGCTTCAACAGAGCCATTCAATGGAAAAGTCAATCACCTTCAAAGAGTTTAATACCAAATTTAATTTGTGACTGGTTCAGGCATTTTGTAGCCAAAGTTTATCGTTCCGAGGCTCATAACCCACTTGATGTTCAAGCCAATCTTGCCAATTACTCAAGCTATTCCAACAATACAGCACCATCTAGGATTGTATACTTCGGGCCTAAACTTTTCGATGACGAGAGCTCCTATTGCCACCAACAGATACTCAAACGTGGTTAACACCATTGTTCCCTTCAGTTATGCCTTTTTCAAAGTAAAGAATCCCCAATTTAATGCACTTATAGTGGATTGGGAGCCTTTTAAGGTGGAATGTATATAATTTGTAAGTAATTATTATTTAGGACGAGTAATATACAAAATTAGTATAGTTTTAATAAAGAAGTTTCAAATATTGTATAGGAAGAAAAAAATCCCTTTGTGGTACGCCGACTTCAAACTTACGCATGCCTCGCTAGTCCATATATACTAACACTAGCTTAGATTATTAGCCAATCAACCAGATTCACTTCTACACGAAGAATGTCACTTTTGATAATTTTAAAATATACATTCAATATCTTACAAGACTCGACGACTTTGAAACCTTTATTGTCCTGTTTTATTTTTAAACTCTTCAATATATCAAAATGTTGAAGTGAACAATCCAATAATCAAGAAGTTATTACTCAAATAAGGTTATATATGTAATATTTGAATGGCAAGTGCTGTCGCATCCACTCCTCTCTCCTCCTCGCTCTCTATATAAGAATATATTAACGCTTTTCACCAATACGTTGCGTCGTAGCCCATTTGTTCATGTGTTCTCCTCGTGGTATTCATCCATGATAGGATATTTTGTGAACACTTGCTCAAGCATTATGTTTGTGTTCCCGTGATTGATTATTTATCATAGTCGTTACACTTTAATTCAAAATTAATCTTTTTGGCCCTTTATTTTGTGGTGTATATCGCCTTCAACTTATGCATGTCTATGTCTTCTTACTGACCTATATAGTCACACTAACATAGAGTATTGAATTTAAGATGGTAAGAAATTCTCCATTAGTAACAAATGATTTTTCATGAAGTGGATTACTAGTCAATTGATCATATTTAAACTACACCGATTATGATCGTAATAACGTAAACTTAATAATTCAATATTTAGAGGACAACAAATCTTGAAGTTTGAATACACATCAATTATATTTTGGTTACTGAATCTATAGTAAGATTTCATTTCACCGAAAAAATAAATTTCTAAAATTTATTACAAGGAAGTAAATTTTAACTTTGTAATTTTAAAGTATGCGCTTAGTATCTTACTACTTACGAGGCTTTATTATTTTGAGGTCTCTATTGCCATTTTTTATTTTTAAACTCGTCAAGTAAAATGTTCAAATAAATCATCCAATAATCAAAAAATTATAATTCAAATAAGGTTATATGAAGTATTTAGTCGTCAGGTGTAGTTGTACCTACTCCTTTCGGCTTAAATGTGTGCGCGCACACACATACTATATCTGGTTTTCACCATTGATGCTTTTCACCAATACACTGCCCCATTGCTCGTAGACTGTCTCGTTTATGTGTTTCCTAACGATATTCATCTATGCAGGATATATTGTGAATACTTGCTCAAGAATTAGATTTTTATTCCCGCAATTGATTCTTTATCATAGTCTTTACGCTTTGCTTCAAACTTAATCTTTTCTTGCCTTTGTTTTGTGGTATTTGCTTCAACTAATGCATGTCTTGATGACATATATAACAACACTAGCATAGAGTATTGAATTTAAGATATTCTCCATTATTAATAGGTTATTATCCATTAAGCGAATTATTAGCCAATTGATCATGTTTATTTCTACACCAATGGTGATCATAATAACGTAAATGTAATAGCTTAATAATTAGGATAACAAATCTTAAAGTTTAATTACACATCAATTATAGTTTGGTTATTGAATCTATAGTAAGATTTTACTTTATTTATAAATGGATTGCTAAAATCTATTTCAAGAAAGTAAATTGTAACGTTGCATGCATTTTGTAATATTAAAATATGCACTCAATATATTACTACCTACAAGCCATTACTATTTTGAATCTTCTAGTGTCATATTTTATTTTTAAACATGTCAGGTAAATTATTCAAATAGATAATCCAATAATCAAAAAATTACAATTCAAAAAACGTTATATGAAATATTTGGTCGTCGGGTGTATATACGTGCATACACATACTATATTTGATTTTCTCTATTGACGCTTTTCACTATACACTGCCTCATTGCTTGTACACTTTCTCTTTTGTGTGTTCCTAACGGTATTCATCCATGGCAGGATATATTGTAAAAATTTGCTTAGCAATTCGATTTTTTTTTCCGCGATTGATTCTTTGCTTTACTCTTTACACTTTGATTCAACTTAATCTTTTCAGGCCTTTATTTTGTGGTATATCTACTTCAGCTTATGCATGTATTGCTGACCTATATAGTAACACTAACATAGAGTATTAAATTTAAGATGGTAAGAAATTCTTCATTATTAATAAATTATTATCTATTAAGCGAATTATTGGCCAATTGATCATGTTTATTTCTACACCAATAATGATCGCAATAACGTAAACTTAATAGTTTAATACTTAGAGGATAACAAATATTGAAGTTTGATTACACATCAATTATAGTTTGGTTATTAAATCTATAATAAGATTTCACTTTATTCATGAATGGATTGCTAAAATCTAAATAAGAAAGTAACTTCTAACGTCATTTTTTGTAATTTTAAAAATGCGATCAATATATTACTACTTACAAGGCATTACTATTTTGAATCTTTTAGTGTCATATCTTATTTTAAAACTCGTCAATCAAAATGTTCAAATAGATAATCCAACAATTAAGAAATTACAATTCAAATAAGGTTGTACGAAATATTTTGTCACGGGGTATAGTTGTACCCGCTTTTTTCGACTTAGATATATGCATACACGCACATAACATATCCAATTTTTACCAACGCATTGACGCCCTTTATCAATATGTTGCCTCATCGCCCATAGTCTCTCTCGTTCACGTGTTCTCCTCGTGGTATTCATCCATGGTAGGATATATTATGAACATTTGCTCAACCATAGATCTTTTTTCCCCCAACTGATTCTTTATCATGGTATTTATACTTTGATTGAATCTTGATCTACTCGGGCCTTCATTTTGTAGTATATTGGTTTCAACGTATATGCATATTTTCCTGACCTATATAATAACACTAGCATAAAATATTAAATTTAAGATGGTAAGAAATTCTTCATTGGTAACAAATAATTATCCATTAAACGGACATTTAACTAATTAATCACATTTATTTCTATGCTAATGATGATCGTAATAATGCAACTTTAATAATATAATACTTAGAGGATAATAAATCTTGAAGTTTGATTACACGGCAATTAAAGTTTGATTACTGAATCTATACTAAGATTTTACTTCACTCATAAATGGAATGCTAAAATCTATTACAAAAAAGTAAATTTTAATTTTTTAATTATAAAATATGCGTTTAATATCTTACTACTTACAAAGCTTTATTATTTCGTAGCCTTTATTGTCATATCATATTCTTAAATTTATCGATCAAAATGTTCAGATCGATAATTCAATAATCAAGAAATTACGATCCAAATAAGGTTATACGAAATATTTAATCGGCGTACCCACTCCTTTCGACTTAATTCATATATGTATATGATCAAACACAACACTATGCACGCACGTATAATATAAGCAGTTTTCATCAATACGTTGTCGTTTAATGTTTTGGCCCAGACGAAGCACACTTTTGATGTGTCCCAGTTGTCTTAATAGTTGTTACACGTAATAGCCATGCCGAGAACACGTGACCCTCCCCTCCCCTCCCCTCTCTTTAGTCTTAAAAACTCTATATAAACCGCTTCAATTAGATGTATTGTGTTTTTTCAACTTCCGTTACTTGTTTAGCCAATTAGCCCCCTTCCTGAAGAACCCTCGAATCTCTGTCTCTCACTCTATATATATATATATATACAGATAGATTTGACGATCGATTGAATTGGATCTGGTAGAAAGGAATGTCAATTCACTTCAAATTCAGGAGTTGTCCAAGCTTCGATTCCGTTGATATAGACGGCCGGCCGTCTATCTCGGTGCGAGAGCTGAGGTTGAAGATCATCCGCCGGAAGAATCTCAACATTTGTCAGGACTTTGATCTTGTTTTCTCTGACGCCCTCTCCGGCCAAGGTCCTTTAATTCTTCTGTATTTTTTTCCTTCTGTTTTTGTTTGAATCATTAATTGGCCGTTTATTTATTGTACTTTATGCGCACGGCTTGGAAATTATTAACTCAGAGATACATAGAGCTAAGTATAGATAGTGAGTATATATTCATAGGTTCCTGATTTTTAATGTTTGAAATGTAGTTTTAATTAGTGTGCAACAGAGAGAGAGACTGAGAGAGAGAATGAGAGAGAGAGAGAGAGAGAGAGAGAGAGAGAGAGAGATTGTGTGTGAGAGAGTGACGTGTATGTGAGTGTGGCGACATACATGTATTTGAAAATTTAACTTAATTCAGAGATGCGTATGTCAACGTGTTTGTGCCAATGTGAAAGTTTACGTTTGGGAATTTTTTGTTGAAATATATGAGAGAGAGAGAGAGAGAGAGAGAGAGTAGTTTCCTGAAATTCATAGAGTTCTAAGCCAATGCAACGGACAAAAATTCCGTATGCTGAAATGTGTGATCAGAGTAACATATATCTATGCATTCCTATATATGTGTTTGCATGTCTGAAATTTATCTTAATCTTCTTGTGTTATTCATTGCAGAGTATAATGACGAAAATTTTCAGATTTTGAGTGGGTCAAGTGTAATTGTCAAGAGAGTTCCCGCTGGAACGATCCCTTCAGCTACTAAGTGAGTTCTTACTTCTTTGAAATGCAAGATCCCTTTAGGAAATTTTACTAATATATGTCTTACTATTAGGTATTACCTCAATGGAATTCATTTTATAACTGGATTCTTTCGTGTTTTGCTGTGAGAGAGTGATTTTTAGCTTTTCCCTGCACTGACTAATGGATATGTATAGTATGAGGTAAGATTAGTATATGAACTGTATAAAAGAGAATTGATGCTTAATTATCGATGGGCTTTGTATTGTTGACTTGGCATTTATTGGTAATCTTTTGAGTTAGAGCACTATGAATGTCACACAAGATGGACATATGATTATATTAGTTAATGGAAGAGGTGGATGGGATGGAGCCATGGACAGAACTGCTAGAGGACCATGATCTGAAGTTATACGGTATAAAAATGAGCTGTTGCTCGATTGAAGGTTGGCACTTTTGAACGCTATTTGCATATGCCCACATTCAAAGAACCACAGAGGACGCATATGCTGTATTTTATAGTTTTCTTGATATTGGTCGCGATTGATTCTATCTGAGTAGTATCCGGCAATAGTCATGCGATAGTTTTTTTTTGATATTTGTTGAGACGATTATGCATGTGTAGCACTCAGCAATAGTGTATCTGCTAGAAGCATATTTGGATGGGCTGTAATTTTGTTCTAGTTGGAAAGTGGTGGAGTGGAAGCCTTGCTATCGTTGTACTGTTAGCTGGTGTGATCGCAAAGGATTGTCTTGAATGGTTAGCGTCCGTGCATAGGCAGTTGAAATCACTCATTAAATGAGGGTGTCAGTTAGAAATCCAACAGGAAGTTGTATTGCTTTATCAATGATTGCAATGCTTTCAAAGGATTGTTTAAGACGCGCTTAAACCTTAAAATTAGGTTCAAAATAGGTTATATGCTTTGCCTTGCTTAAGCGGTAGCCATACCAAGGCGCTAACCAAGACGCTAAGGCATGTGCCTCGTTGCCCGTAGGCTGTCTCAAAAAAGACTGACACCGAATAGCAAATATTTCACCTAATTGTAACTTATCCAATTCTTTTGTTTACATAATTGTGGTTTGGGTTTATAGTCATTATTCTTGAACACATTTTCCTTTCAACTACACATTTGTTTATTAAAACCTGCATTTTATTAATGCTTAGAGCTCCAACTGGCTTCAGTTTTTATTAACAATTGGGGAGAACCCTTTGTACAAACCATACACCAAAGAGAACAACAACAGCAAAAAACCCAGTGACCTCATGAATACACCAAAATATTGTTCTCAACAAAAGAGACCCAATCCTCTATACAAATAAGGACCTCATGTGTACACCAAACAACAACAACGACCCAGTAAAATCCCACTAGTGGGGTCTTGGGAGGATAGTGTGTATGCAGACCTTACCCTACCCCAAAGGAGTAGAGATGATGTTCCTGAAAGACCCTCAGCTCAAGAAGACGAAAAGAGAAAAGGGACAATATATCAGTACCATCAACGGAAATCAAAAGAATAATAACAGCATCATAAAAATAAAAAAATAGATAAAAAACAATAGCAATAACCAGTAAATAGACCCGACACTATGAAAAACGAAAGAGTAGTGAGAACACAACATTAACCACTAGCAGTCTAAGACAAAAATCCTATTAGACTAGCCTCACATAGTTACGAAGTAATATGTATGCACCAAAAAGAAACTAAAAACAAAAGACCATTTTTGCAACTTCACAAAATCTTGTTCCACCCCTTCAAATGCCCTTTTATCTCTCTTTCCAAATAACAGATATCATTGAGAGCATTCTTGAGTTTACGTTCTTACTTTTTCAATAACTACATTTTTTGAGATTTAAAATGGATTGGCAAAGGAAATATATTAGAAATATTTACTTTTCATATGCAAATTGGTAATATTTAGTGGAGTCGAACTTTATTTTTTGGTAAAAAAATAAAAATAAAAACAAAAAACAAAAAGAAATTAGCATAGCATGAAATATGTACCATATGTTAAGTACCATAAAATATTTTTCTATTAGCATTGCATACTAATATATACCATACGTGAAAAGGGATTATGCAAGCCAAACCTTGTTTTTCCTTTATTAAGAAAAACTTCTTTTTAAACAACAGTGGTGCCCGGTCAAACTTGCACATTAAGCTAACCTTTTCCTTCCAAGTTGCATTATCCCATACTAAAGTGCTAGTATTGCAAAGATAGAATCTGGACGTGATCCTAGGTTCATATTCTTTCACATCACATGATTAAAAAAACAATGGAGGAATTACACATGGAGTTTGGGGAGATTAAGAATTGGTTTTGTTCATGACGCTGACGCTGGCGCCATCTTCATTGGGGACACTGCCATGCAAGGTTGTCTTATTTTTTATTTCCTAATTAAGCAAGTGTATGTTTCCATTTCTCACTTCAATTAATTGGTAGAGAAAGCAAGATGGGAGCTCTCTAATCTTCACATTATTAGTTTATCTCGTGAAAAGTTGCATCATTTAATACATAATTCGATCTTGTTAGTTTTGGATGAGCATTTTGGCGAATTCTTCTACTTTGCCTGCTAGTATGGCATAAGTCGTTTAATGTCTTTGTGCATGGTCTTAGATAGACTTTGATGTGGTTATGTTGCATTAATTATAGACTTGTTGAATTTTAGTATATTTGAAAATACCATTATCAAACTCATCGACAAGTCAAACTGTCTGCGTTTAAAGCTTAGGTCCTATAAAGTATTTTAAGTAGCACAAAAGTACCCAAGGGTATGGCGTAGCAATTATTGAAGTGGGTGAAAATCTTGGAGCCAGAGTTCAATTCCAAGCAGCGATTAAAAACTCTAGGCGATTTCTTCCCATCTATCTAAGTTTTGGTGGCTAAAGTTACCAGATACCTTTGCTAGTGGGATGTAGCAAGGTACTTCTTGGAATAGTAATGGTGTATGCAAGCTGAGCTAGATACGATCATTATTAACCAAAACAAATATTTTAAGTAACACAAAGATGTACCAGATTATCTTGGTGCTGTTTCTTAATAAAAGATTTACTTTGACCTGATCCAAACTACATCTTACCCCTCCTCAAAAAGAAAATAACAATTTATTACATCTTGCGTGCTTCTCTTTTTCCCTAATAAATGAGTGCCATCTTTTTGGTGAAATAGTTGTTTCTTTATGAAAATAAGGAAAACCTCTATATCCATAATGAGTACAAAAAGCGGAGAATCCTATTCGATGATATGATTTTCTACAACAATGATCCAATCATTAATACCGACAAATAAGTGTTGTTTTATACATTTTCTTGCTCTTCATGTGCTAGATAGGGCTGTTAATAAACTTTTAGAGCCTTCTATGACCAAAGATTCATCGAATCTAGGAAATTTCTTATGGTTTGATTATTTCGTTTTCTAGAAGCTTTTATGGTTTTCTCTAAAGATTAATAATGCTAAGATTTATCGCTTCGAGGCTTTGGTCTAGTGGTAAAAGTGCAGCGCGTGATGTGTGCTAGGTGCACTCACGAGTTTGAACCCAGTTATTGTCAAAAGTCGAGCATTAAGTGGAGAAAGGTAGAGGGACGGGCTCATTATCCTCTGAGTTCCTAACAATGCGCCACCATCAAGAATTTCTCGGTTAAAAAAATGATTGAATATACAATAGAGAATTTGCTCCTATGGTATCAATGAGATATCAAGGTATAAATGAGGTCGATAACGAGTATCAACCATGACGTCGTTAAGAACAATTTTTGTATCTAGGAAATTGCACATGCTTTTAGACCATTTGGACTTTAGTGATGTCATTTAGCAAAATGTAGTTATATTAATTATGAACTGAAGCACCTTGTCAGTTGGGAAAATCCTTTTTTTCCTTCTTTATGTACATTTAAAGACAAAAGCTTTGCTCTATGAAGGATTTCTATTGAGTTGCTCCATGTTTTTGGGTCCATTGTGCTGCCTGATGTTAGTTCAGCCTCTCCTTATGCGTTAGAATCAGGTAGCGGAGAAGAAAAATTGGATAATTGTGGGTATACTTTTCGATATCATCAATTTGCTATAACATACTGAAGTTGGGTAGAGGACGTCTCCCGGAGAAGAGGGGAGATGTTTTCTGATGAATATCATTCATTAGTAAATCATGCTAAAATCCAAAACCCTTAAAACATTTATGAGAGCCACCTTTACTCGATTCCCAATTGTAATTTCTTTTTCTTTTCTTAATATACCTTTCCTCCTTTATCTTGACTGCCCCATTTATAGAAACATGCTTCTAAGTATGATACAACAATTAGTTCTCCCACATGCAAACTGCCTTTGTTTTTCTGCTTGAACCTCTAGAAATCTTGGCATTTTGAATAGCAAAAATTTTCGCAAATAGAAGTACTTTCGTGGGTGGCTTTGAAAGGATTTGGTACAGATTGACTTGTTGGGCGTGGGGGACAAAGCCCCACATGAAAAATAGAAAAGAAAAAGAAACTACTTATAAGGAGTTGGATGTTATTAGTGTTATGAGGTCTTTTGGGAAAAATCGTGCGGGCTTGATCCAAAGCGGACAATATCACATCATGTTAAGAATATTTTTGGGCCATTTTAGCCCCCGACAACTGGTATCGGAACTAATTGTTTTGCAGGATTATGGAGATGATGGAGTGTGGCGTTTGGGCTTGGCTTAGTGCCTTTGCCCATCTACGGGGTTTACGACCTTT
Source organism: Nicotiana obtusifolia (assembly GCA_002018475.1). Lineage (NCBI taxonomy): Eukaryota > Viridiplantae > Streptophyta > Magnoliopsida > Solanales > Solanaceae > Nicotiana > Nicotiana obtusifolia. The sequence continues at coordinate 185,554 of MCJB01002281.1, read as the reverse complement.
TCCGTAGCTTTGAAGACACATAGGCTGGGCATTGGTGACCGTAAATACTCAAGATCATGTGGGTGGCACACAATTAATCTTCAAATAATGGATATGGCTTATGTGGAACTTAGTTCAAGGGGGAGATTGATGGATGTGTGAACAAAGTCCCACTTGGAAAGTAGAAAAGAAAAAAAAGCTACTTATAAGGAGTTGTTTGTTTTTAATGGGGTGAGGCCTTTCGGGAAAAACCGTGCGGGCTGGCCCAAAGCGGATAATATCACATCATGTTAAGAGTATCTTTGGGCCGTTTTGCTCCAACAATTGAGCTGCCTATGCTTAAATTTAACAAAGTGGAAATATATGGACCTTGACCTATTTATTGTTGGATGAGTCCCAGCTTGCAGAAGTGTGGTTGAATATATATTAGTTATTAGCTTGAAGCTAGTTGGTGGTGTTTCTGGTCTTCACTTTACTTATGCGACCAAATATTATATTTATTTTCCTTTTGTATGTTAAAGTTCTTAGGCCTTGCCTTAGTCATTGAATGGGGTTCTGTATTGTATGGAATGTTAATGGTGTCGGTCACGATTCTTATGCTTCCCTAACTATGTTTTCTAAATACTGAAGTGCTTTAACAATGATATGTCATTTAAGCTTGTTGCTGCTTTCTGAAGTTTCTCTCATGTGATCTGATATGGTAACAGGGCGCCAATTGGTATAATGAAGGAATTAGGGCTGAAAGATGCTGATCCTATTTATCATGCAGTAAGTGTGGTTACCATTTGTACTTGCCGCACCCATGCTATCTATAGCATTTTTTCCCTTTTAGATAGTCAACCCCAAAACTTTGTACGTTGCCTCATGTCTTACATATATTACAGAGTGGGCAAGTAGATGTGTTTGATGACTTTGGGGCTGATATTTGTCCGGTGGCTGAGGGAACATTTCTCGACAGTGATGTAGGGTTTGGTAATAAGAACTGCTGGGACTTTGAGAAAGAAAACCTTTCTGGTCCAAGGTATATTATTTCTGCCTCTCTTTTTCAAATTGGAGTAAGTTTCTATTCAGCAAAAGAGAGTATATTTCTGGTTCATTGAGTAACCTCAGTAAGATTACCTCTCCCTACCCCCACCACCATAAAATGCAGAAAATTTAATAATAATAATAATAAAATAAAAGTGAAATAGCTTTAAAACCAACTGCTTTACATATATGTTTCTGTGCACTATTCAGCTACGCTGCATAAGTAGCTGCTAGTTAGTGGATTACTGATACTTTATGCTTGAATAATGTTAAACTGAAAAGGAAGCAGGGGATAGCTTGTTTAACCAATATGTTACATTGTACTCTCCTTTGCATTTCCTACAAGCATATACTTTGCTAAACTTATGTTTTTTTGTGTGGATACTAGCAGTAACATGATAGTTTTACCAATACTTCAAGATCTTGATAAAGACCAAAATATATGACGGATATTCTAGGTTCATCAGTTGAGTGAACAAATAGAATATTGTGTTTTTATTCTTAGGCAGCTTTTGTAAGCTGAAAGTTTGTCCTGGAGGCTTGACCAAGAGGAACCTTTGCTCCTTGATATTACTGGCATGTATAATGTTGCATACGCTTATTTTATAGGTTTCTCTTTGTCCATAATATCTTTATTAAACAAAGGAAAGTAAAGGGAAAAAAAGTAAAGAAAGATTAGTCGTGACTTCTACTTTTCTTTCTGTGAACTTCATAAATACCTATGTGTGACTCGAGTCAAGTCATATGAGCAACATGTGCATACTTTTGACAGCGCTTGGTGTTTTATGATTAATATTTTGACTTATAAAAAAAAGAAAAGAAATCCTCTAACCACAAATTCTTGATGTATGGCCCTCCAATTATTCCGAAGTTTTTTTCCTAGTACTCTTTTGAAAAATATTCTTTATTTTAAAAAAATTAAAACCTGCATAGTACAAGAGATACAATGATTCGTCGATCAAAAAAAATGGCAGATACCATGATTTTATATTCTCTAGTAAATTCAAATTTTGTTTCATACTTTTGATAATGGTAAAAAAGCGATTGAAACACTATTTTATCCAAATCATTGTCTTTCTATATATTGTTTATTAGCAATTGTGTGGCTCAATTTTCAGAAAAGTATGTTTTTAAGGATCTTTTCTTGGTAGTTGTACTATTTAAGCCATTTGAATTTTGTTAGTGTCTCACATCGGTGTGGGACGAGATTATTTGCCTTCTTATATGATCTTGGGAAATCATCACCTCATGAGCCAGCTTTTTGGGGTTGAGTTACGCTTAAGGTTCATTTTTTCTCATCCCTTGAATTAGGTTCAAGGTCCATTTCTTATCCTCCATTATATTGTTTGATCTCAAAAAATGTTAGAAGTCAAACTTGACACTGTAAACTAACATTTCTAGTGAAGTGTTGGAAGTAAATTGATGTAAAACCTTCTTGGCCATACCTCTAGCAAGTTTTGTTTTAAAGACCTTTTTCTATTCCATAAAAGGAAGTGATGTAGTACCTGCTGCCAGTGCTTAAGATTCTGAACTTTCTCTTTTGGGTAAGTAAATGAGATTTTATTGGATCCAAAAATAATTTCTCTAGTATAGAAAAGTGTACAAATAAAACGGGAACTAGGTAAAGATGTTGCTATCTGCAAGTAACATTCAATCTACCCTTAAGGTTTTGGTTTAGTGGTAAGAGTGCAACCCGTCATGTGTGGGTTATGCACACGTCAAAAAGTTTGGACCACGCCGCAGATAAAAGCTTGGTATTTAAGTGGAGAATGGTAGAGAGAGTGGCCCACACCATTACAGTCCCCCAAAGTTCTCTCTTTCCGCATTGTTCATCATATTCTGATGTCCTTGCTACACGCCATAATAATTCTTTTGGGCAATACACTGAAGAGGTGTAATTACGTATGTGGTGTTCCGCCTCCCTTCTTCCTCTATTCGTTCTCCTGTATATAAATTCTTATTTCCTGCTTTGTGGGCCTATGTACCTATTTTTTCAGTCGCAGATGGGTTAGGACTTGTTTCTTAGGCTCCGCATTTGCAAGCAATTTATATATCTCTGCCTAGTCTGTCTTATATGTGTGAAAATATGATAACAAATTGGATAGAGTTTCGGGCCATAATATATACTTGGTTTCTCCTTGACTCTAGCCTAAGGAGCGGTGGTCTCTCTCTAACTTTTTTTTTTTGGGGG
>MCJB01002281.1:156424-174615 GCA_002018475.1 Nicotiana obtusifolia | reverse complement strand
CCCCCCCTTCCTTCCCTCGCCACCCACACACGCACCAAAAAGTATTCAGGAGAAGGGGAGAGCTGAAAAGAAAAAGAGAGAGAAAAAGGACCGAGCTCCTTCATAATTTCATAATTCCTTTGAAATTTTTTTTTGTGAACTGGGAAAAACGATCCTACAGTAATTTTCTCAAAGTAGGATTGTCGATGGGCTCTTCAATATAATTGCACTCGACCTTATTGGATGTACTTTAAACGGGCAGTCGTAAATTGGTCTCTTACCATGCAGGTTCTTCGTTTAGCCAATAATATTGGTGTTGTGTATTAAGCATCAGTTATTTGGCCTGATCTAACTGTAGGGATACTTGCAACTTTAAGCCTAGAGCTGTTAAGAGGGTGAATTTTAATTTTGGCTTAGTACAAAATTGGCTGAGATGAACAGGTCATGTCCTGTCCTCTTAAAGTTGCTTAGATAAAACTCGGTTGGTTCGGTTGAATAGCAGTTAATAAGGCAACCTGTGCATAACCGATTTAAGTAAAACTAACGGAGAATCCCATCTACTTCTAGACGGTTGTTTTGGGATAAGTGCACATGTAGCCATTTTCAGGATGCTAGAGATTAGCCAATGCTTATTTTGTTCTGAAATTTTAAACTAAAAATTTTAACTTCAGGAAACTTTTTCCCCGTAAAACTGAATTGAAAAATTAAAATTTAGGATGCACCGATTAACTTTTAAATAGCATAGTTCTTTAAAGTGGCTATATGCTGTCATTTCTGTGGGTTAATTTGGGCTTTTTAGGTACGCCAAGTTGACCTTATTTTTTGAATGGATTAGTTTGGTTTTGTGCCGGATTAACCCATTATTTTATTTATTCTAAATCATACCCACCCAAAATTTTGCGTGGCTGGGTGGGTTTGGTGCGCGACATTTATATGCTTTTGACTTATTGGCTAGTTTAATTTGATCCACTTATATTGACTTAGGGGTTGCGTCATGAATCATCTCTCATTTCAATCCGGTTTCACTTGACAGATTTAAATCTCTCATTTAGCTTTTCAATTGTACTTAATTGGTCGATTGGCTCAGCTTAGGTTAGTGGTTTAAACTCTTTGAGTGCCAATTCCGATACATATATCTGTATTTTGGCTGATATAATTTTCTATATTAGTTCGTTAAAGAAGCTATGGATCTTCACTTAAATGTAGCAATTGCACTTATTCTAAAAAAACATATGAAACTAACATGATCTTATTTCTTCATGTTCTGATGGGTTTAGTGTGACATTTCTTGTCTTTTAAAACGTGTATTTAGTATTTGCTAAGCATGTATATATAAACTTTTTTCCCGTATGTATGCTTTGGATTGTCTTTTGTCTTCTAGAAAGCTAGACAGTTGTTTACCAGAAAAAGAAACAGTCAAAATGTTTTCTAAAACAGTTCATCGAAATTCAACTTCAAGCACTCGTTTTGCAACCTAAAAAGGGAACGAGAACCATAATGAAAATTGAATGTCTCACATTATTAGAACATTCTGTATCTAATATTGTCTTTTAGACATGTTTTAATTGGTGAGGTAATCTTACGTACCAATTTATGACCTTAAAAATTGAACCAAATCAAAAACCAAATAAATCAAATGTGAAAATCTAATATACCTTTTGATTTGATTTGGTTTGATTTGGCTTTCAATTTAAACAATTGACAGTATTTAGTTTGGTTTGACATTTAAGAAAAAAATCAAACCAACCAACTGTTGAGTATATCCATTTAAAAATTTATATGACCATAAGTATTTATCTTTATAGAGATGCTTTGTATATTTTAAGCCATAAAAAATTGTGTTGACATATTTGTGTGTACTTGAGTTTTCTATTAGTTAGGAATGATTTGTTTATTGTTTTAATCATTAAGGTTGGATGAGTTTGATCTACGAAAGTGAATAATTTTTAGTTCTCATGCATAGTTAAATTTGTTGCAGATATATGTTTCAATATAATAGCTTAATTAATTTTTTTCAGTTATTGCTAAACATATAATGATGTATGTGAAATTATGTCTTTAATTTTAGTAGATTGAATGAAATGAATTTGTACTTCATGCAAAAAGAAAAATATAAGAAGGCCGAAATCGGAACACAAAGTAGACTTTATTTGGTTTTAGCTTTAATTTCTTCATCTATTGAATCGAGGTTTTGTTTTGGTTTAGAAGAAAATCAAACCTAATTGAATCACGAACACCCCTACTTTGGCGCATAGAATTTGATTAATTTTTGGAGTTACATCATATTCAAACATTTTAATATTTTAGAATTAAAATTAAGTACTGTAAGTTGCAATTCTTCTTATGTCAACATAATAAGAAAATTATATTTTAAAATATTTGTCAAATTTTTCATAATTTGAATCTCGAGATGTGAAAGAATCACAAAACTGAGATGGAGGGAGTATCTTTTAGCGCCTTGCTTCTGGCTAAGCTCCAACCATACAGTGTCTCGTCTGGTGTAGATAATATGGAATATAATCAAAGCAGAAAAAATTCGAACAAAGTTCAGTATAAGAGTCTTCACTCTTCACATTGTTTTTCCAAAAGAAATATCAGAAAGTACAGCTATATACTTTCTGAACCCCGGCTTCTTGTTAAGCTCTTCTCCTGTGAGTCTTGCATTCACTACTTTTTATCTCCTCAATATATGCTTCTAGCACCTGTATAGAGGGTGGGAAGTCGAGCAATAGAAGTTGGTCAATCGGAGACTGCTACGAAATCTGTTTCTTTCGTTTTTTCAAAATTACTTCTTATTCCTTTTTTTTAAAACTTTAATCATTTCCAAAATAATGATTGATTTCTTTTCTCTATGACATTTCTTGGAAGTCCAAGTCTGCCCTAGTGATGTTTTAGAAGTTTTCGCTGATAATATAGCAGTTGTTCATGAGTGATATATTGTAGTCGGTGAGTTAACATCCCATTATTTATCAATATATAATATAAGGTAATATCACTCAACCACAAAGTCGTTGTAGTATAGTGGTGAGTATTCCCGCCTGTCACGCGGGTGACCCGGGTTCGATCCCCGGCAACGGCGATTTACTTTTATTAATTTTTGTATTTGATTCTTTTTATCTGAGACAACGAGGCCCTACTCGTCGGACTGTAGGCGAAGGAATTGTGCACGTACTAAATGAGATGGGCTACTACAGAAACTAAATGTTGTTGGGCTACCACAAAATCAAGTCTAGGCTGAAATCAATTCACGATTTGTATGAATGGACGTTGCCTTAAGATTGGATCTCAAGACCCTATGGTGATTATTTCCCAGAATACAAGGTTAATGAAAGTATATATTATATATTCTTTAATTAACTGAACCATATTCATATTTGGTGCTTTTCTAATTTTCTCTTTCTTTTTTATTGTTCTCTGGACTTCATACTGATATACTGGTTAAAGTTCTTATGCGGTTGAATTGAAATAAATGAGAAGTCCCCTGAAGGTCAAAATTTCGAATCTCTTAAATGGTTAGGAAAAGCAAATCGCTCATTTTTTAAGTAGGCCTTTTTTCTCATTCAAGGATTAAAAATGAACAACAATCTATATTTATATTTATCGATATATTATATTAAAATCACGAAGGCATTTAACGAAATATCGTTTGCCTTTTTTATCCTTTATAATAATGTTCCACATTAGATAAAATAGTAATTTAATTTTCCTATATTTAGGATTTTAAAATCCTATAATTTTAATATTAAATTCTTTCTTATTTGAATTACATAAGAAGTCCTAATATTTAGGGCCTTCAAATAAAAACTTTTTTTTTAAAAAAAAGCTTTAAAAAAGGCTTTGAATTGGGTGTTAACTATTCTAAAATTTAGAGGAGCTAATGTTTAGGGTGTTGAGTTGTATTCTAGAAACGTCACTCATTCTATTGTAGCACAAATATACGAGTGGTTCCTCGTAATCAAGCACGAGCTTTCATAGAATTGAAAAATCTTAACCCTTTATTTTAAAAAAGTAAAAAAGCAAGAAAAGAGCTTTGAAAGTTTAGATTGAATAAATGTTATTTTTGCATGTACTCTATGTAATGTCCTAAACAAAATGTCGTTTGCCTTTTATATCCTTTAAAATAGAATTTCACATCGGACAAAATAGTAATTTTATAATTTTTTTAATATTTAGGATTCTAAAATCCTTTAATTTTAGTATTAATTTTGTTCCTATTTGAAATATATAAGAAGTCTTAATATTTAAGACCTTCAAATAAAAAGTTAAAAAAAAAAAAAAAACTTTAAGAGAAGGCTTAGAATTGGATGTTAAACCTATTCTAGAATTGAGAGGAACTAATATTTAGAGCGTTTCGTTGCGTTCTAGAAATGTTACTCATTCTATTGTAGCACAAATATATGAGTAGTTCCTCGTAATTGAGTACGAGCTTTCATAGAATTGAAAAAATCTTAACCCTTGATTTAAAAAAAAAAAGAAGCAAGAAAAGAGCTTTGAAAGTTTGAATCGGATATTCCAATTATTCTAAAAAACATTAAGTTTTCTCTTTACTCTAGCATATATGAGTAGTTCCTACTAACAAGTAATGATAACACCGAATTTACATTGACATAGAAGATATTAACGTTTGATCTTAATTAGCGTTAGGACTGAAAATTCACAAAAAAGTAGTTTATTCGATTTAGTAATATTATTAATAGCAATTAAAAAAAAAAAAATTTATCTAACCAATTTAGAATAAAAAAGAGTCAGAACCTTATAAATATAAACTTAATACACATACTACAAAAAAAGATTAAAACTAAATTTAGATTTTATAGCAAAAACTCTAAAAGATTTTTATTTTATTATGATTTATAAATTATTCTATTAATGACAATTAAACTCAAATTTATATATGCACAACCTATCTGGCTATTATAAAACACTAACTTTCAACACGTAATGCTAATATTTTTTTACTCTAAGTGAATATGATCTTAGATGAAATTGTAATTATAATTGATTTAATACTTTATTATTTGATTTTATTGAACGTTGGATCTTGAGGATTTCTTCATTTATCAAGCTAGCTAAATAGGACAAATATTCATTATTTTCAAGATTAAAACCTTTTTTTTTTAGATTTTTGTTTTAAAAACGTTTGTTCATTAGTATTTATTAAACTATATAGAAAGTCTTACTATTAAATATTTTGTATATCTTTTCCTTATTTGAGATATGTAACAACAACAATTTTGCAGAAAATAAGTAATATCAAAAATGAAAAAATTGGCAGAGAATAGGAGAATTATACTAATAATTTAATTATCTTAGTAAAAAGAAAAAGAAAAAGTACGAAAGGCTTAAATATGAAAATATAACTAAAGTCGATATGTTGATCGGCGCTCTTTCGATTTTCTTTTATTCTTAACTATAGATTTACAGCTACTCATAGAAGTACAATCAATTATGTTATATAAGTTAATTATGTTATATAAGTTAATTATCTTAATAAAAAAATTAGAGAAAGACTTTGTGAAAAGTTATACTTGATTCTTTGGGTATACAATAGTATGTCCATTACCTTTTAATTAAAACTTTTTCTATGTACACAAAAATGCAAATACATCGAATTTATCTCAATATTCATATTTATTATATTCTTTAATTCAATATTAAATTTAGAAATACAATCAGATCTCTTTATAATAGCATCCCTATACAATAGTTAGTTATTATAAAAGTCGAATTTTTTTCGAAATCGAATATTATATTATATTATAATAAAATATATCCTCTATCAACACTTCACTATAACAGTCAAAACGAGAATTTAATCTACCAAAGCAAATAATTAGGCACAAATGGTAAATTTGGAGAGGTTATCGCGAATTCAAAAACCTTAGGGAGGTATTTTACTTGCATAAAACTATTGGGAGAGACATGAAAATATCACTATACTTTGATGACGTTGTAAAGTCAGTCATGTAATCCATTGTAGTGAAGCCTCCTTGATAAGACGCTGTCGTTCCGAGGGGTAGAAGACAACGTTAGAAACTTGTCAACAGCTTCCGCATCGACTTCCCGAACACCGATGTGCAACACTTTGCAATACCCTATCTGAATTCTGAATCATGGGATTGGAAGAACCTGCTAGAATTTCAGCCAATGTCGGAAACAGCAGCGACGGCGCCGCCGCCTCCACTTCCGGCAGCGTGAAGAGGTTCCCACTGGCGGCGCAGCCGGAGATTATGAGAGCCGCCGAGAAAGATGACCAGTATGCCTCCTTTGTCTATGAAGCTTGCCGTGATGCTTTCCGTCACCTCTTCGGTCTCTCTCACTACACCCTTTTTCTTAGTTAGCTTCACTTCGTAACTGTATATCTTTCTGAAATTTGTAAGTTCCTGTTTTTTCAGGTACAAGAGTCGCTGTAGCTTACCAGAATGAGGTAATTCCCAAATTTTCCTTTTGATGCTTCAATACTGTGTCGTCCCGAGTTGTTAACTTCCTTAGACTATGTGCAGTGTGATATAAGGAAAGAAAAAAGATTTATTTTTTGTATCTAAAGAGTTGAAAAACAAAATAAGCGATTTTAATTTTTAACTTTTGTTACTGTTGAGTGGATTAGGGACCTTTTATGTAACTTGAGATTTGTTTTCTCTGATTGATTACTCTGTTTATTGAAATGAACTTCATTGCAAAATCCATTTGGCGAGTGATGTATCTGAATTTGATTACTTGTCAGAATGAATTTTATTCCAATTGAGGTTGTATTCACCTAATTTGGAAATTCAGAAAACTGCCACTGCGAGCTTTTCAGCAAGAGTCACCCTCACCTTTTACTGTGAACTTCCACACAATGTTTTTTTCATTCTGGTCCTCTTTTGGTTGGGGTAAGCCCAGGTGGTTAGAGCTTAGAGTTCCATATGGCATCCTCATACCAAGGGCATTTTTTCAGTTAAAAGTTGTTACAATATGCTAGGTTTCAGCAACAGTGAGTTATGGCCTTGGAAAAAAATATGGTACAACATGGCACCTTTAAAGGTTTCTCTTGCTTCAATTTTGGCTAAGGAGGCTTGCCTCACAGAAAACAATCTCCAGAAGAGGGGTTTCACGCTGTGCAACAGATGCCCTTTATGTGAAGAACAATCTGAAGATGTTACCCACCTTTTTTTGCATTGCAACGTTACAAACCCGTTATAGAACATGTTCTTTTCAATATTTGGTATGTCTTGGACCATGCCTAACTCCATTTCAGAATTGCTGAAGTGCTGGACCAGGGAGGGTCTATGCAAGAAAGCTCAAAAGACCTGGAACACTGTACCTCAAGTTATCCGGTGGTCTGTCTGGCTTGAAAGCCAGACAGAAACAGTAGAATTTTTGAAGGCAAAACAACAAATTTACAGTGCCTTAAACTTAATTGCATTTTGTTGATCACTTTTTGGTGCAAACTGGTTCTTGTACCAGATGTAGATGATATTTTAGACGCAATTGCTGATTTGCACAACCTGTAATTACGCCTGATGCACTGGCTTAGTGCAAATATTTATATAATATATTATTTATCCATCAAAAAAAAAAGGAGATCAAAGAAATAAAAGAAAACTATAGGTGGCAATCAAAAAATGACGTAATAGTGGGTTGAAAATTTTGTGTACTCCTTTTACGTTGGATATGAGTTGATTAGGAAGTTAAAAATGATTAGAATGATCTAGCATCAAGAGAACGATGTGATTTCAGTGCAAGAGCAACTTGCTTATCTCGAGGCTTATTATGAAGATAACTGAGAATGTTACCCAAATAGCGGCTATGCATAATTCAATTCTTTGCTGTAGAATTGGACGGGAAAGAAGAATTATATTTCTTTTTTCTCTTCCAACCATACCTAACAACAAAACTAATTGTACTAGTTTTCTCTCCTCCTTTACCCTTTCCTTTTCTATTTTGGAGCCAAAAAGACATGCAAGATAGCCTGTGGGTTTTAATTGTGAGGCCTAACAGTTCTAATTTTGTAAGTTGTTTACCTAAAACATATACCCTAAGGATAGCGATCACTTCCTAATACTAGCATTGGTGCACTCTTTTTCTTTTTCAGGCAAAACTCTTGGGGCAAATGCTCTATTATATGCTGACAACGGGTGCAGGGAAGCAAACACTAGGAGAAGAATACTGTGACATCACTCAGGTGCAGGGAGTTTATGTTTTGCTCTTTCTGCCTCAGGACTAAGTGTCCTAAGCCATTTGGCGTTGCTCTTTTTGTCTTGGTTTTGTCTTCACTCATTTTTATTACTCCCTCCGCTCCAATTTTATGTGTGGAATTTGGCTCAGCACAGAGTTAAGAAAGATGAACTTGTGGTTCTAAACCTGTCATATTTTAGTGATTATAAAAGCATGTCATTAAGGGTAAAATGTAAAATTTAGAGTTAACTTATTTCCAAATATAGAAAGGTGGCACTCTTTTTGGAATATTAATAAGGAAATAATACCACACAAAATGGAAGAGAATATCTAATTTGATAGGGAGGAAAGGATAATATTCTCTCTTGATTAATGTGTCCATGGATATATTTCCTAGCATAATTGTAATGTTTGCAAGCATGCATTTAGACATTGTATAAATGATGTTCTAGCTAACATGTAATTGGTTCCTTCAGCAGTTATATTTATCGAGAAGTGTAGGTCTAGAACATTCTTTTTTTCTGATAAGAAGTCTTGGTCCAAAATGTTGAACATAGAGTTCAAAACCGGTCCACAGTTCTAAGTTATACTATTTTACCATTTGATGTTCAAAACTGGGTCAGCAAATATTTGCTGTTCTCCTGTGCAATTAAGCATCTATGTTCCCATTACAGTTTGCTGTTACAGGTTGCCGGACCATATGGGCTTTCCCCTACACCTGCAAGACGTGCTCTTTTTATTTTCTATCAGTCAGCCGTTCCATACATTGCAGAAAGAGTCAGGTTCATCTACATTTTCTAGGAGACTTCATAGAAAGACATGCACATCTCTTACTTCTCCTTGTGCCAATATTTTATTAGTGTATGATTTTTGTAGACCATATCAATATTTATTGCCTTGTTATTTATTTAGTTGTTTTTTTTTTGTGTGTGTGTGTTTTGCAGTTCTAGAGTAGCTTCCCGTGGCATCACCCTTGCTGATTCAATGGCCGGCTATACATTTGGGGACGTTCGTACTTCAAGCAACGAAGCTGAGGCATCAGCGACTGTTGAGATACAGTCATCTTCAACATCCACTCCTTCAATTTCAGCTCTTTCAAGATTAAAAGCCAAGATAAGGGATTTCTGGTTGTATGCTGTTCGAAGGTGGCCTTCGGTATGCCCCCTTCTTCCTAAGCTTTTTGTTATGTGAGATTGCCAAAGCCTGGGTGTTAAATGAAGTGTTTCTCTCTCACTTTTATATCTGTTCTCTGTCACATATGTTATCCATAAACTCAGTGAATAAAGTTGCTTAAGTTAAGGAAGCATCTATGACATCTTGTATTTCCTGGAACATTTTAGACTGTTGGATGGTGATAAACTCTTTGAATCTTGTGCACTCGCCAACTGTTAAGCCAGGGGTGCCTTGTGGAGTATTATTACAAATAAATGTTTGTGATATTCTATTTATGTAGGACAAAGTTTTAGAATTACTTCCACCCTGAGTAGAATGCCTTGTAGCACGATAAATCCCTATTTACTGATGGTCTACCCTTGGAGCTGCCAGGGCTGCTGACTGCCATGTTCAACTCCTTTATGTAACTTGCCAAAGTGGCTAAGACAGAGTTTACATGTAGAGATAATTGGGCAGTACTTTGAATTTTTGTTAAAACAACATACATCCTTGCTGATTTTCGTAGGTGCTTCCTCTTGCTCGTGAGGTCTTGCAATTGGTTATCCGGACCAATCTCATGTTCTTCTATTTTGAAGGTGACTTTATTTGCCACAATAAACTCAAGTGCTGCTAGTTTCTGAAACACATACTGAAAGTCATTAAACTTCTTTTTACGGCAGGATTTTATTATCATATATCAAAACGTGCTGCGGGCATTCGCTATGTGTTCATTGGCAAACCTATGAACCAACGACCTAGGTAAATTGCTTCCAGCTTCTGTTGCAGAAATAGTTGTATGAAGTCTATTGTCTGTAACTCTTTGCATCAGTAGCATCTGTTCTTTGAAAAGTGACTTTTCCCTCTGACCAAATTTGGTAGATTTTCTGGCTATATAATTTTTCCATGCTTTTCTTCTTGTGGAGGAAAAAAAATTGCACATAAATGGTTCTTTCATTTGACCAAGATGACATTCCTTCTTGTATACCTTGGGACAATATTTTTGTATTATTGCTTATTAGTTTTCTGCCAGGTACCTATGTTTTTTTTTTTTTTTATGCTTTCCCTGATTTTTAAAGGAAAAATTGAGAGTACTGTTCTTCAAATGGCAAGATTGCTTAATTTTGCGAAAATACTTTACATTGGATGTGTCTGCCGTTTTATGTGCTTTGGGATGTGGGTAGCCAGCTATTTCACTTTCATGTACCATTTAAAACTTTTTCCGGCCACTTTGCTTAATTTTCTATATCAAATTTCAAAGTAGTGGATGATCCTCTGTCTGGCACATAGTCATCTCTTAAGATAGTGTGATTTATGGCTCTTGTCTTCATTAAGATGTCAGTTGGACATTAATGGGTGGCCAAAATGTTCTTGTTGTGCAGATATCAAATACTAGGGGTCTTCCTTCTAATTCAATTATGTATTCTTGCTGCTGAAGGTCTGAGGCGTAGTAGTTTATCATCCATTTCAGCTTCTGTTCAACAAGCACCCTTCGGAACCTATCAGACTTCTACAGGTGAAACATTTTGCATAGTCTCTTGGTCTTAGAAGTCAGGACATTTTCCAATTATCATGTGCTAAATGTTTATTTATGTTGATCACTCCAAAATACAAAATAATTTATTGTGTGAAGAAAAAGAATAGTTGTATCCATTATGGACTTTCATCACCTGCTCCAAGGGTGTCACTAAGGCTTCCACATTAATAGAGGAGAGAAGGAGATTAATTTCAAAAAAGCAGTTTCCTATGATTTGGAAGATGTGATCATGGCAGAAATAGTGATTAGTTACAAAATTTGGTTTCGGTCATGAAGTTCACTTGTAAATTAACATTTTGGCCTTTCTATGTTTGTTTTTCCTTTCTTCAGGTCTATGCTAAGTCATCTTTTTCACTTGTTGGCTGTAATGTTTTCTCTTTGTGCCTTTAGGCCGAGGTTTACCTGTTTTAAATGAGGAAGGCAATCTAATTACTGCTGAAACTGAGAAGTATGGGCTGGTTGCTGAATCCACATCAACCTCAGAGGTATATATTGTTTTACTGTCAAGAATTAAGTTTTTTACATAATTCATTTAGGAAATTTAACCTAGGGCAAAATTTATCACTTTTGCACTATTCAAAAATTGCTAGTAGAGTAGTTGAACGTTATACGAGTATTACTTTGACTTTGTGCCTTCTATAATTGGTTCCACTCTAAATTGTCAGACTTCAAGCACCCTTCTTTTTAATTTACAAAGTTACCATAACCTTCCCCTAGTTCTATTCTATATTGTAGAAGTCTCCGTTCCATGAGTCAAAGCATTTGACCTTCATATCTTAGTCATTAACCAACTAATATTTAAAACTAAATTTTAAAATACCTAAGCTTTATTATGTCAAATTACATTAACTTATATTTTTTTAAAATATAAAATTTTCTCTATGTTGATTCACACTGATAAAATTGATTAGTAAGGTCTTTCCACTCAAACGGACAGTATTGAGTTCGAGGATGAAAGAACCAAAAATAGTAAAAGCATGTTTGACATTGTCTTCTAATAAGATATTTGAACAAAATAATTCATGCTGCACTTGGCAATCTTGGTAATAACAATATAATTTGGGATACCTACAAATTAAATATTTATGTTGTATATGACGTGCCAGATATGTCAATTATTACTTTGAACTTCACCATTACTTGCTAAGGCTGAGAGGTTTAGGGTTCAAAGTTTAAAGGAGAAGGTTATATTACACACACAAACATATAAATGCAGTTAAAGGAGATGCATTGATGCATCTCCTTCTTAGACTTAATCATCTTTTTTGTTTCTCCTATTTATTATACCTTTTTCTCCATTACAAGGTACTCAAGCACATGGAATTACAAATGATTAATCACAACCCCTACCTAGGTCCCCTTTTCATCATCGCTAGCTTAATCTTACGTTTTCTAGCCTTAATTTTAACTAATCCAACAAATTATTCGTTTGTTGTTTCAGTCACAAGGAAGCAGTCCAAGCAAATGCACGCTTTGCTTAAGCAGCCGCCAGGATCCAACAGCCACACCTTGTGGTCATGTGTTTTGCTGGTACGACTCCTGACTGTTTCTCTTTTTTCCCATTATTTTGGTTGACCTTGCATTCCCTGCAAAACCAAAACCAGAAAGAGAAAAAAGGGAACAAAGATGTGAAGACAGCAGAAAAACTAAATAAGAGAAATTATGAAAGAAGAAGAAAACGACATAATGCTCTTACCTTTTGTTTTGACTACTATTTGTAGGAACTGCATAATGGAGTGGTGCAATGAGAAGCCTGAATGTCCTCTTTGCCGTTCGCCTATAACACATTCAAGCTTAGTTTGTCTGTATCATTCAGATTTTTAGTCATTGATAGGTCAGATATTGCAAAAAAATCTGCAAAAAAATCACCTAGGCTGGGTCTGTTCTCGATGTGTCAGAAAAGATTCAGTGGTACAGTTGTGTACTTCATGCTGAAATGTGGGATCCTCTTTTATTTTCGGGTGCTCACACACAGAGAGCTCTGGAAGCCATAATGGGGTAAAAAGGGTGGTTGTGAGCTGTGGAAGGAAGTGGAGTTTTGCTATTGATTTACTAAAGTTAATGAGGTTAACTTTTGTGCCATGTAATGGTGTAGCAAATCCATTTATGGAAAGTAAGCACACAACAGCCGTTCCTCGTCTTACACAACACCGCTGCTTGTCTTGCACCGAAGAAAAAGCATTGGATTTCCCTCATAAGAAGTTTTTGCTGCTGTTCCGTATAGTCAACCTTACATATGCTTCGGGACCGGATTGACTGGATAAAGTTGCGACTGAATCTATCATTTTTGAGGTATGACTGGTATTTGTGATGTATGACGAAACACATTTTCACCTATGATATTCAAAAGAAATTAGTTTTTTCAACCTCAAAATTATAGTATGTGGAGGTGTTTACAGCTAACTGTCTCTGGTTTTCTAAACCGAAAGAGGAAAATATGCACCTTCCTTTATTTACTTCTCATTCTATGCATCTATTGCATTAGAAATACATTTCGTTGCTTGGTCTACTAGCAATATTTGCTCGGTACTTCAGTATACCTGGAAAAAGAATTTACCAGACCATATTTTGACTTTACATTTGAGAGGATAGTATCAATAGACATTAAGAACGGATGATCCCAGCAGAAGAATTACCTAAGTTAATAAGCCGAGCTGCATCATTTCGTTAATGCTGTGAGATTTGCTTTTATTTTGTCATATTTATTATTATTGTTATTTTTTATAAAACTTTTCACTCACGTCTTAAAACTCATTTAAAATTTTTTTGATTATGTTTTCTAAGTTATTGTTTAGCGAAAGTATCAACCAAGTAATATAGGAAGGAAAAAGAAAAGCACATTTTGGACCTTAGCAGTTTTGGAAGATTATGTCAATGAAAGTCATTTCCTTTCTTATTTTCTTTCTTTTTTGTTCTAATTTTATTTCAGCAAGTGAACCAACTCTTAGGGGGCTGAACTAAAATTTATAGTCGTGGATCTGTCCTGTCCCTCGCTCATGTATGTGCTACTTCTAGACAAGTAAAGTATTATAATGAGAAAATGTAGGACAAATAGTACTACATTCGTGTAGAAGCTCTCTGACAAATGAGTATTTTCCAGAGAGCTAAAAGTATACACAGGAAAAACTCAGTATTGCTTATAAGATGAGAAAGAAAAGTTTTCCTGCTTATAATTTAATGAAAATTGGGTGAATCGTCTCTGTCGGACCAAATACTCTTTTGACCTCCTTATACATACCAGACAACACTTCCATTCATTCTAAGACACGCTTTTTTCACATACAGAAGTATTGGAAGTTAAATAACATAACAGCATCGCCAATCCTCAAACCATTGCCGAGATAAAGTCTGTGGAATATAAACAAAATGAGATATTACGCGCTTTGATATGGTGAAAACATATGTACTGATTCAGAAACACAGTACCTTATAAAGGACTAAAGTTGCTCTAAGAAAATGCATGAGTTACTAAAATAGCTCACTCTAAACAGAAAACAAAGAGAATTTCTTTTTAATCTTAATTGGATATCTGACGATATAAACTCCAGAAAACTTTAAAAGGGGATGTTGTAGTTATGATGGTATTGTAATTAGCTAAAGTAACTTTTGAGATATAAGAAGCTAGTTCCAACTCCAGCTATGTCCGAACAGCAACACTACTAGTAGGGGTGTAGATGGATATTTAAAAATGGATTAAACATGCTGAATTGTACCGTACCGAATTGATTTTTAGGTTTCATTTAATAAAACCATAGATTTTTATATAAATTTATAACCATACCGATAATTGGAATAGATTTTTTATTTTATGAAAATAAATCGAAAAAATACCGAACCCTACCGAAACTAAACTCAAAATTCTAATTCTCAAACCTATTATGCTACTCCTATTGAAACTAAATCATTTCCAGCATATTCACTAGCAAGACATAAGGCATTATAGCGATTATGAGTAGCAAACTACAATGTATTGAATAGGTTCTCTTTCGTATGATTTAGATTTATCTTTTTGAATATTTAATCTTCTATAGACTTTATTCTTGAATCCCAACTTGGTTAATATCTTTTCACTTGTGTGATTTATATATTTTTTTTTTGTATTTGCTTAGTTTTTTTTGCACTGTTGTAGAACAGTTGATGGATTTATACTCTAGCTATCTTTCATATTATCTTAATTCATCACCTTCAAACTGTAAAATGTCTAGAGGGTTTTGCTAAGTCCTATAAAAGTACATATGTTATTGCATTCTACTTCTACTAGTGACTTTTATATTACATTTAAAAAATATTACCGGAAATTAACCGAACCATACCAATACTGAAAAGAAACTGACATGATTGGGACGGTTTCGAAAAGTCTAATTTTGGTTATATATAATAGAATAACCGAAAAATTGGTGTAGTACAAATTTTATAAAATAATCAGTCGAATCGAACTATTGACACCCCTAACTATCAGTGACTAAGTAAAGATTATGGAAAAGTACTCAGCATTTTTTCTAAATAACAGCACTCTTTGTCAAACTTCATCGTAAATCTATACATATGTACATATATAACAAAGAATTTTACTAAACTAATTCATCAACCAACAAGTTTGCAGTAAAATTAGGAGCATGTTTCCAATAAAAAGGACTATCATAATTTCTACACTATCTTGCCAAGCAATGAACAACTAGATTTACTTGCCACTTAATACAAGCCAGATAAATATTGGGATTTCTCTTTAACAAGAAACAACAATCTTCTAAAAGTATTCTAAACTCTGTAAATTTTCACTCGAGGAGTTACAAGAAAACACAATTTCTTTGGCATCACATTCGACTATACTTAAGGCTATCAAAATGTGCAACAAGATGAGAGCAAAACGCAAACATATAATTTCAACATGCTCAACATTGACACAACTTGCAATATAGATACAATTGTCTTTCTTACTTCGAGCAGTAGTGGAGTACGGACTGTTGTGCGTGATTCGTCAGTTTCTAATTAAAGTTTCTTTAGTTTTTGGAGATCGACGCCGTGTCAATAGGTAAATCATCTATAAGCAAATGGTCCCAGCGGCGGCCGAGGTAGCGGCATAAAAGGTTCATGGTATCCATAAAAAGGCGGCAGCTCCTCCCTGACCCATCGCGCACTGGCGGAACGCATGTCAGCCCTTGGTACCCTATGATCAAAAACAAATCGACCACTGCCACTACTACTACTTCCTTGTCTCTTCCAAGCATGAAATTCACACTTGCATTCACGATCATCAACACGTACAGATTGATATTGATCTTCTTTAGGTGGCGGTGGTGCGTAATTTTCAACTCTATGCACCCAATCCTTACGTGGTGCATAATGATCATCTGGAACGTACTGATCACCCGTTGTATGAGTAGAAGAATCTTGATTGCAATTTTCACCTTCTCTTTTGTAGTAATTCCTTTCTCGAGTATCACTGGAATTATTCTGCGTTGGGCAATTGATTTTAGGAATATTCTTCTGGTGAAAATGATATTCGTTAGGGTTTTGAGTTTCCTTGGGCAAGTAATTGTTCTCGGCTTTATTTTTGACATGGTTTTCCCTCTGATTCTCTATTGGAGTATTTTCATGGGTGTACTCATCCGTTTGATTCTTGTTGCCATGGTATTTATGATCAGTTTTTGCCTCCTTTGAACAGTAGAATATGACTTTTGCATTTGCAAGCTTTCCTGATCTTCGAGTAATGTAGTCCATGACTGGCTCTACATCGCCTGCTATTTTTACCCATCTTCTTTCTCTATCCATCTCAACTGAATGGACACCTGTCCACAAAACAAAAACTCCAAGAGTCAATAAAGATGATTAGGGGTGGTAAGCGGACGGTACAGAAAGCATATGGATGAGCCGAAAACGGGGAAGGCAAAAACGGATAAGTTATCCGATTTACCCTTATTTAATACGGATAGAAAATGGGTTACATGCGGATAATATAGATATTCATATTATTCATGGCTTTTTAAATATGATCAGTTTTGGGAGAATTCTTAGTCTTCCAAACTTGAGGAAATCCAAATTTGAGTTTTTACAAGTATAATATGGATCTTATTCATATTTTATCCATTTTTAAAAAATTTCATCGTCCAACCATTTTCAAATGGATTTTTTAATCCATTTTATCAACACTAAAGATGATCGAGCACTACCGGAGTTGCGAACTACATGCATCCATATGAAAATAAATGTGGAATTTTCCTTCCAAAATAGATGCTCTCATGTCTTCTTTCCGAAGTCAAATGAATTCACTGAATGACAAAAACTCAACGACATAAAAGTATGTACAATTTATGTCTTTAAGGCTTCATTTGGTTGCAATTTTTGATGTTTAGTTCAAGCCTCAAATCTTTAAGTACATTTGTTAGTTTTAAGATTTAGTCAACTCAGTGAGTCTGAATAGATTTGAATCAATCAAATTTTGAAAAGAATTTTAATATTTTGAAGAAGCTAATTAGCTAAAGATTTTTACGAAGACAGTCTTTCAGCACCACTATGTCTGCAAACCACTAACCATCACTGCACAATCACAACTGTCACTTACGACCACCACTGCCAACCACCAACAACAACCACCCCCGGTCTGCACTCCTCACCCTTAGCTGTTACCACCAATCACCTCCACCATCATAACCACTACCATCGGCTCCACCAACCACCATCTTCACTCGCCACCATTGCGGAAATATTCCCCATGACACATCCAGAATATGGAGTCAAAATTTGCAGGATCCGGAGCAGTGATTGCTACATTGTTGACTTTTTTGGCTTATTTTCATCCCACATCGGTGGGTTTTGTTTTGGGAAGGAGGTTTGGAGATTATAAATTAACTCCACCTCCTTCAATGTTAGTATCCCAACAAACTCTCTTCTCCCACATTAATAAAAAGCGGGCTGTTTGAGCGGTGCTCGGAGACTAGGCTAAATTGGCCGAACTCCGTTAACAAATTTTCGGGTGTGTTCTTTCTTTGTCTCTTTTATTATTCCGCTTTATTTCTTTTCTGTTGTAGTATAATATTCAATATTATTTGTCGGGTATTTGTATTAGTGTTCTGTCTAGTTCATTTGTTTTTGAACTAGTTCATTTCACTAGTTGTGTTGTCGTAGTGGGAAAATTACCCGTTTTTCCCAACAATTGGTATCAGAGCCAAGGTACTATCAAAGTATGCTCTGTGGTTGCAGCATAGTCTGATCTTCCACATCAGAAAAGATTTATCTTGGTAACTGAACTGAAGGTTCACCTTTGGGTTGTTTGAAATTTGTTGTAATATTGAATATTATATATTGAGTCTGTCATGGCAAATAAAGATCAAGAAACGAAGGGTGCTGTCACAAATATTCCATCTGGGGT
>MCJB01002281.1:122148-155404 GCA_002018475.1 Nicotiana obtusifolia | reverse complement strand
TACCTATCATATGTGTCCCATTCGGGAATGGTTCTTTGAGTTTCGAGAACTAGATGGTGGAGTTGTTTACATGGGTAACGATAATCCATGTAAGACAGCCGGGTTAGGTTCAATCAAGCTGCGCAATCATGATGGATCCACAAGAATTTTGCAGGATGTACGGTACGTGCCAAAGTTGAAGAAGAATCTCATCTCATTGGGGGCTTTAGAATCTAAAGGCCTAATTGTGACGATGCGAGATGGAGTTCTTAAAGCAACTTCAGGAGCACTGGTGATGTTAAAAGGCGTGAGGAAGAACAATCTGTATTACTACCAAGGTAGTACAGTGGTGGGGACAGTAGCGGCGGCAACTTCTAGCACTAAGAAGGATGTCGAGGCAACGAAGCTGTGGCATATGAGGTTGGGACATGCTGGAGAGAAATCCTTGCAAATTCTTGCTAAGCAGGGATTGTTGAAAGGTGCGAAGGCTTGCAAACTTGAATTTTGTGAGCACTGCGTTCTGGGAAAACAACGAAGAGTGAAGTTTGGCACTGCAATTCATAAACATAAATAAAATATTCTAAAGCATTTGCTTCAGAAAGAATTTATACTAATTGTACAACAATTGAGCATGTCTACCCAATCGTTACATAGACGCAATATAATGTCTCACTCTCAGAGGTGGCCCTTAAGTTCAATTGCTTTTGATTTAATATGGTATCGATAGCAATAACTGTTCTTTCAGCTTATCGATCCTTGATTATAAGTTCTCGTTGACCACAACTTATAGGAACCAGGCTATCTATCGCTTTTAACATGTTTCCATAGGCAGTCATTATCACATCATCCACCTCCACTATCACAGCTATCAATATTGCCAAATACCACCATCCGTCGCCACCAGAACTAGCCACACCTTCAGTAACCAGGGGCAAATCTACTAAGGCTCAAGGAGAAGGCATGCCAACCGCAAGCTTCGGCCTAAATTAAATGTGTAAATGTATATTTATATAAGAAATAATACAAATATTTCCAATGCCACTTGTAATAGCAAAAGATGCGAAGGTGGTAATGCCATTGGAGGTTCCACCTTGGGGTGAGTGTTCGAGCCCTTTTGACAATAATATTTTAGACCTTTTGGCTTGCTGCATCATAATAAACTTTCTATTATCTTTACTTTTCTTTCTTTAATTATTGTTGACTATTTTACTTAGTTAACTTTTGACTTTTTTTTTTCTGTCTCTAATTAGTGTAGGAGTATTGATTTTTTCTTTTCAACGTTGTTAAAATAACATTTCTTTTTCCAAATCTTATATTTTTTTGTTCGGTCAATTTATAAAATCGAAAATAACAAACAACTCGAATCGAATTCCAAAGTTATTTAAACCAATAAAATGGTTACTCTATCTAAAACGAGTAAATAGTGACATGTCTATGTTCAAAATAGTATTGATTTTTTTTTCAGGTTGTTAAAATAACATTCCCTTTTCCAAATCTTACATTTTTTCGTTCGGCCGATTTATAAAATCGAAAAAGACAAATAACTCTGAATCGAACTCCAAAGTTATTCAAACCAACAAAATAATTACTCTATCTGAAACGAGTAAATAGTGACATGTCTATGTTCAAAATAGTATGGCACCTAGAACCTTTAACTCTTGGGTCCACCTCCGTTAGTAACCACTAGCAGTAACCACTACCATCAATCACCTCCACCATTACAGTCATGGGCGAAGAAGCTAGGGGGCCCAAAGGGGTGCATATGAATCCCTTTCACCGGAAAATTATACTGCATCTATATGATTGCATTACCTTTTACGTATATAGAGTAATATTGAATTCCTTTACTTTTTACTTTTTCGTGTATTTATATTCAGATATTTTAATCTTTTAAAAGAGAAAAACGACCCGTTGGTATACCTTCTAAAACTTAAAATTTATTTTCAGGATCCACTCGAAAAGGAAAAAAATGAGAAAGCATTACAAAGAGTTGTTTTTCTCTATAATATGGTCAACGAGTTGCTGTCCTTCTTATCCGAAGGTCTTCTGAATGTTCAAACAACCATTTTGACAAATGGCAGAGAACTTCATTAGATATTGGACAAGCAAGAGCGGCACACGCTATTTAACTTGTCCTTAGACCTTTGTAAAGCACAAACAATATGCAGTCTAAAGTACGAATAGTACTACAAGCCCAGAACAAAAAGCTACTGTAGTACCTTTCAGTCGAAGAATTTTTTTCCTCACTTTTTTGGCACAGACGTCGCAACCAATGGCCTCTATTTGTAGTATACAATCCTGCAAAAGTAGAAGAAGAAAAACAGCACTATAAACTATTTTACCTACTGAACTAGGAAGAAGGAAACTATATAGAACTGCACAAATAACATGGCTAGAATTGAGGGTGTATAATAATGGAGAAAAGAACAAATTAGTACCGGTTTAGGAGCTTCATGCTCCATGGAGACAAGAACGGCTCTAGGGTATTGAGGCACCCAAATATTTAAGGCCCCAAAAAATATAAAGTACTACCCTATTAATATATATTTTATATAATTATTAATAGTAAAATTTGGTAAAAGTAGGATTGGCTAATAAGATAAATTTTTTATCTCATTAATTAAATACTATATTTACCTTCTCATCAATTCTAATTTTCCCCCCTTTATGTATAGTCTTTTTTCTATATTTATTCTCACGATTTTACTTTCTAATTTCAATTCGCATTCTTTGAATTAGCCGTTCTTTTTTGGTCAAATTTTGATTGATTCATATATCATAAAGCAAGTTCATTTGTGTCGCATATTTTTTAACTAAGAAATCCTCGATGCAAGTATCACAAGGTTCAAAACTCGATAAATAATGGGTTCATTCTCTTTACCATTTTCACTTTATACTATATTTTTGTATAGAGGAGAGTTCGTTACCAAAATCTAAATATATTAATTAACTTTTCACCGGAAATTAGACCAATAACTAAATGCTAATTAACTTTCGTCTTTCCTCTTGTGCACAAATATCTGGTTCGCCGCTGCACCTTTTCTTTCTTTGGTTTGCTAGTTTCGGAGTATGATTGTATATGAGAACATTGTAATAGGAATTTTTTTTTAAAGAAGTGAATATGAAGAGGATCAGAGAGAATATAGTATTTTTTATCAAATTTTGTAGCTATTGTAGATGCTTTTGGAATGATTATGCCTGGTATATGAAAAGTTTGAGAAAGCGAGAGAGAAAATCAGGAGGAGAAGGAATTGAGCGAAGGAAAAGAAAAAATTGCGTCTGTTTGAGAGATTGGTTAGTGGTTGCTATGTTTTTTTGGGGGCCACATTAGCAAAATGCATTTCTTCGTGGGGGAAAAAGAGAGTGAAGTGCACCAATAGTCACTTTTAAACTTGCTATTTAAAATATATTCACAATTTATAATGTATTTATGAATTAGTTAATTCACTCAAACTTCAGAATTAAGTAATCTGAATTTGAAAATTCAGGACTTAGTGTCTTGAATTTTTGAGTTGCTAATTTGAAATTCAAGACTAAGTATCCTGAATTTCTGAACTACTAATTTGAAATTCATGATATAAGATTCGAACTTTTGGACACAATTTACACTAAGATGTCGTGTCCTGATGTTTGAGCAAAATTAACTTATCGTTAAATACATTATAAACTTTGAATATATTTTAAACATCATGTTTAAAAATAGCTACTTGGGTCATTTCCATGAAAAAGGAAGTAGAAATCTGTACATTTGTGCAACTCTCTTTATATCCATTCGCAATATATTCCATGATTCAAAAAAAAAGGGAAAAGTTTTTATGACAATGGCTATTTCTTATGGGCGACCGACGGGAATAGCCTTGGAAGAGATTTGATCTTTAAATATTATCCCCGTTTTTAACGTATTTAAAAAATAATTTTTGAACATGCATAACTCTTTAGGGATTTATTTATCGGATGGCAGAATTTCTATTATACTTACTCTATCTATATTGTTGATTGTTCACAAAGTATATCCGGTTGGTTTGATTTTGTGCTTGTTCAATTGTTTATCAAACACTATCAGATTGATGTAAGTTTTGTGTTATCTAAAACCGACCTATCGGTTAAATTATTCATTAAAGTTTACACGATTGACATAAAATATTTTTTGACTTTTGCAATTTCAATTTCGATCTAACTACTCCAAATCTGCTCAAATTTCAAAGAAAGCCTCCTAATACTAATAAAAACGATCCCACTCACAATTAGTAAAACAACACCAAATTAAGAAGGACTCACTTCTTCTTTAATACTTTTTATGGACCAATAATGAGTTTTGAGATTTTTAAAATAAATTATCAAATCAGTATTTAAAATATAATTTGAAGTATAAAATATCAATACTTAAGACGATTTTGACAGTAATTAATCATTAATTTTGAATATTCAGTCCCAAACAAAAATTTTAAGCTCGTAAAATTAAAGAATTATGATGTTCTTGACGAAGAACAAGAGATGGAGAAGAAGATCCCAAGAGTCAAAGCGACAAAGTTCATCTATTAAACAATGCCAATTACGAGACATTCAACTAAGATCACTCCAATTGGGGGACACGCTACATAATTTTCTGATTTCTTATTGCCAAAAAGTGGCAAGTGGAGACCATTTCTATTCACACGTCACAACAATATTTTGAGCCATTTGAAGCAGGCTGGATTAAGGGAAATTTACACTATATAGTTTTTCTTAAAATAATAGTTTTTATATATATATATATATATATATATATATATATATATATTACAATAATTATAATATACCTAGTATATTATAGTAAGTAGGGTCTGGGGAGAGTAGAGTGTACGCAGACCTTACCCCTGCCTTTAGTAAGGTAGAGTGACTGCTTCCGATAGACCCTCGGCTCAGGACGGGGAGAGAGGAAGGGCAATAGCAAGCAAACTGATCTAACAACCGAAGCAGAAATACAAAACTAGTAGTAGGCAATACAATCAGGAAACGGAGACACAAGATAACAGCAAGTAGTAATAGAAGTCTAGGGGTACGAAAAAAACACAAAAGACACCAAGTGGTGTATCAAAACTACTGCTACAAACAAGGTCAACACTCAGCCACCTAATCCTCTACCTTTATTCTCAACCTCCACACCTTCCTATCCATGGTCATGTCCTCAGTGAGCTGAAGCAACGCCATATCTTGCGTAGTCACCTCTCCCCAATACTTCTTCGCCTGCCTCTACCTCTTCGTTGGCCCTCCCATGCCAGCCTCTCACACCTCCTCACCGGAGCATCAATGTCTCTCCTCTTCACATGCCCGAACCATCTAAGTCTCGCCTCCCGCATCTTGTCCTCCACAGGGGCCACACCCACCTTGTACAAAAATTATACACATTTTATATATTTTTTCGACTATCGAATGTAGATTGTTTCTGGTGAGGGCTTAAAGTGAAAAAAGCCCCTGGATTAAGAGAAAATAAATAGTTTTGGGATAAAAAGCCCTTGGTACACGGTCTATTTTATCCTGGGATTATAATCCGGAGACTAATTTATCCCACTTGGGAGGTGGGATAAAATAATACCAAGTTTGATGGGACGAGGTGGGATAAGTTGGGATATGTAGGATTAAGTGTGAGACTATACCATGTTTGGTTGAAGGTATAATTTTATGCCGAGATAAATTAATGCCATCAACCAAACATGGTATAAATTTAGCACCATACTTTATCCCACCTTATCCTGCGTACGAAACGACCCCTTAAATCTTTGACAAAGAGGCGAAGCCTCCTCGTATCCTTCGAACGAACCCTGAACTGCCTCTGACTTGGGTCTACCAGCCAGCGGCATGGCGATTCAGATAAGTAAAAAACAAAAGGTTAGTCAGTTCGAGAATTCTGAAATTTATATCTAACTGAATATATATTGTTTGTTTGTATAAGGTAAAATATGCTATGACACGTGACCGTCCAAAAAGGGATACGTGGAACCCAAGACATGAGGATGGCCAAAGATCGAAAGCAACTGTTTTGTTTGTCATCGGAAAGAATAACGCTCATAAAAATGTGATAAATGCTCTTCGTCCGGTAGCATTTAATAGAGAATATTTCATGGCATTAAGAGCAATTACCGTTATAGAAAATTTGGCATTTATGTTCACCGTTACATCTTCATCAATGCCCCTCATAATTGACATCAAAGAAGGACACGATCCTAGGACCTCCTTCAAAGCTATAAATAGTGAGCTCAGTTTTCATTGTAAAGGATACAAATTTTCTGGCAAACTTACACTACATTCTATGCAAAGCTCAATACAATCTTATCTTCTTACTTTTTGATTTTGCCGTTGTTGTGCCCGGAAATCCTGTTCCCAGAACTGTTGCTTCTGTTGTTTCGTGTATATCCTAAGGCTAAGTATTGCATAATTCTCCAATTATTTTATTATTACAAGATCAAATTAATTCACTTATCTTGAACGTATAAATTCAACTGTACGATTTTACGGGTAAATAGTTTGGCACCCATCGTGGGGCCTAGACAGCCGTGTAATTAAATTGATCCTTGCCTTTTTTTACTAACGTGTTTTGATTATTTTGTCTTAGAAAAAATCATAAGAAATGGCGCGACATTCACAACCCCAAGATTCAAGGGGATCAACCTTATTTCGAGGACTAACGTGTTTTGATTATTTTGTCTTAGAAAAAATCATAAGAAATGGCGCGACATGCACAACCCCAACATTCAAGGGGATCAACCTCATTTCGAGGACTCAATAAGTGACACCCATAATGAGGAGAAGGCGCTACACCGGCGCATGACAGACAATATCCTCAACATGTTCGGGAGACCACTCCCGATGATGCTGATGAGGAACATGTCGTTGACGCCGTAAGGGTCTTGCAAGAGAAACACGCGATCATTCTAGGGCACCTCACGCGAAAGGATAAGGTTATGACGGAGTTGAAGCAGGCGCAGTCGGGAGCTTCAAATAATGCAAACAGACGAGATCCTAATTCTCCCGGGGTTCCCACAAATCAAACAACGCAGAGGGTCGACAACAACACTCCTAGGGGTGAAATCGGCAACAAGAATGAACTTTTACGGTTTATGAGTAAAGTGAATGCCTGCATGGACCAGATCCTGGGTGCGTCACCAGCGTTGAAGGGTCTGAACTCAAAAAAGTATATTTAGTTTCCATACAAGCCAAGTGCGGCACCAGAGTTAATCTTGAAGCGGTTCAAATGCCTGAAGTGCCAAAGTATGACGGAACTTCATACCCTTAGGAGCATATTACTACCTACACAATGGCAGTAAAGGAAAATGATTTAGCGCCTCACGAAATTGAATCAGTGTTGCTAAAGAAATTTGGAGAAACCCTCACGAGGGGAGCCTTGATGTGGTATTCGTTGTTACCCGAGCACTCCATAGACTCCTTTGAAATGCTCGTGGATTCTTTCATCAAGGCTCATGCCGGGGCTAGAAAAGTACAGGCCCCAAATACTGACATAATCAGGATTGCGCAAGGAGAGCCCGAGCTGCTGCGAGAATTCGTTACCTGATTCCAAAAGGAGAGAATGTTGCTCCCGGCTGTCCCAGATGAATGGGCGGCTGAAGCATTCACCAAGGAATTGAATCCGAGGAGTTCAGACGCTTTCCGAAAATTGAAGGAAAGTCTACTCGAGTTTCAAGCAACAACCTGTGCGGATGTCCACAACCAGTACGAATAAAAAATAAGGATTGAAGAGGGTCAGGTTGGATTTCTATCGCCAACCAAAGGACGAGAAAAGAACAGAGAAAAATCAAAAGATGATTATGACACGGACAAACGGACTTCGAGGGGCCAATTTTTTCCCTACAAATGGACCGAAGGCCGCAACAGAGGTTTCCGAATAGCGGACAGGTTCATCGTTGATAGGAGGACTGATCGAGTCAAAAAAATCGATCACTGCAGGATAAAGAAGTGTCAGGATCGCGGGATCCTTCTTACCCCAAGTTATCATAATACAACTTCGACGTCAGTATAGTGGAGTTGGTGTCGGCCATGAGAAACATCAAAGAAGCATGGTTCCCAAAATCGATGAGATCTGATCCCAGCCAGAGGGATCCCAACCTGTGGTGTGAATACCACGAGACGAATGGCCACTGGACATGGGACTGTCGAAACCTTCAGAAAAAAGTGGCAACATTATTGAAGAATGGTTACCTCAGATAATTCTTGAGTGACCGAGCTAAGAACAATTATGGTCGTAACCGGTACAACGCGGAACCCTCAAAAGAAGGAGAAGATCCCCCACATCAAACAATCAACATAATCTATTGAGGAAACAAGATTAACGAGGTCACCTTTTCAGCAGCAAAGAAGAGGAAAGTATCAATACGCATAGCAAAAGACTTTGGGAAGACGATATCACTTTTACGAAGTAAGACGCAGATGAATTGCTGCTACCACACAACGACGCACTAGTAATTTCTTTAAATATGCTAGAGTTTAAGATTAAACACGTTCTAGTGGATCCAGGAAGTTCAGCTAATATCATACAATTGAGAGTATTGGAGCAAGCTAAACTCACCTGAAGCATTATTCAGGCCACAAAGCTCCTCGCGGTATTCAACTTCGAAAGTGTGACAACCTAGGGAGAAATTTTATTACTCATGAATGCTGAAGGATTAATGAAAACATTTCTTTTCGAAGTAGTAGATGGTGATATGGGATACAATATCATTCTGGGAAGGCCATGGTTGCACGAGATGAAAGCTGTACCATCAACGTATCATCAATTGCTGAAGTTTCCAACGTCCGAAGGAATTAAGCAGATAAGGGGTGATCAACCGACGACAAGAGAGATGAATGCAATTTCGGTCTCCAGTAGCAAAGGAAAGGAACACGCAACATAGCAATTACAAGGACCGACACCTACTCACGAACTAGATAAAGTTAGCCCTGGGGCAGAGGCGTCGGAATATTATCAGGTGCCAAGATATTTCCAAGTTCCAGAAAAGACCGATGCAACGAAGTCCACAGCGGAAGAGCTGGAGCAAGTGGCATTGTTCGAAGAATTCCTAGAAAGGAAATTCCACTTGGGGATAGGACTGCACCCAGAACTCAAGTCCGACTTGATTAAATTCCTTAAATCTAACACTAATTGTTTTGTATGGTCGCATGAGGATATGACAGGAATCCTGACGGAGGTAGCCGTACACAAGTTAAGCTTGGATCCCAGCATACCTCCTCTAAGACAAAAGAAACGCCCGATTGCTGAAGCCAGGAATAAATTCGCCAAAGAAGAGGTAACCCGCTTATTTAATATCAGTTCGATCCAAGAGGTAAGATATCTAGACTGGCTAGCCAATGTAGTAGTAGTTCCTAAGAAGAACAATAAGTTTCGCATGTGTGCAGATTATAAAAATCTTAACAAGGCGTTCCCGAAAGACTCGTTCCCACTGCCTAACATCGATCAAATGAGTGATTCCACGGTCAGGCACGAGTTAATGAGCTTCCTCAATGCTTATTTCGGGTACAACAAAATTAAGATGAACTCGAAGGATCAGGAAAAAACTTTGTTTATAACAAATTTCGGCATATATTGCTACAATGTGATGTCCTTCGGGTTGAAAAACGCTGGAGCCACTTATCAACGGCTTGTGAACAAGATGTTTGAAAATCAAATAGGAAAAACTATGAAAGTTTATATAGATGATATGCTCGTTAAGTCTTTAAATGTAGGTGATCATCTTAAACATCTGTAAGAAACTTTCGACATCCTAGGAAAGCATACTATGAAGACAACAACAATAAGACCTTTAAAAGCAAGGCACACAAGCAAGGATCCACTCGGGGATGGTTAGATATTGTTTTTCTCTATAGAAAATTCCCACCGGAAAGTTAAGTTTACTATTGAGCAAAGGTTACCTGAACGTTCACAAGTACAACCACTAGGCTATTGTTAAATAGTCCTTCGCTCGATAGCATAAATTTCTAAGGGGAAGTAAAGTGTGTTATCAAGTTAAGAATTATCTAGCAATATATTAGTGGAATCTTTAAAGATACAAGACTTCCAATATTCTAATTCTCACTCTTCACATTCAAACACTGGGGGAATTCTATGAGGATACGACAACAATGATTGCCACGTCGACCGGGAAACAAAAAACCAAAAGTATAGTTGCATCATTGGCACCGGGGACTGCTTGACCAGCCCCGTAGAAACAAGTTGTACAAGTTAGCCACAAGTAACGGAAATTTCTTTTAGGCATAGCAAATGCTTATGTAATTTTTCGAAAATAGAAGGAATAAAATGAAATCCTTTTTGTAATGATCCGACCGGTCATTTTGAGCTTTAGTGCGTTGTTCAGCAGTTTGAGGCCTTGAGTAGCTTCACTTCAGGTGTTATGGCTTGTGCGTGTGGACAGAATGGAATTTCAAAAAGTTCGGAGTGGATTTAGAAAGAAAATTCTAATTTTTGGAAGCTTTAAGTTGAAAAAATTGACTGAGGCGTGACTTTTGAGTAATCGACCTCGGAATTAAGATTTGAACATTCCAATAGATTCGTATGATGATTTCGGACTTAGGCGTATGTTGGGATCGAGAATCGAGTAGCTCGAGAGTATCTCGGTGCTTATCACGGAATGTTGGCATTTTGAAGGTTTAGGAATTTTCTAAGTTTAGGTTGAAGTGGATTTTGATTTTAAAGATATCCATTTGGGATTTCGAGCTTGGGAATAGCTCCTTATGGTCATTTTGGTCTTGAGATTGCGTCCGGATGTGGATTTGGAGGTCCGTAGGTCGTTTCATCGTCAATTAGCGAAAGTTGAAAATTGGATGATTTTTGGAAAGTTTGACCGAGAGTGGACCTTTTGATATCGGGGTCGGATTCCAATTACTGAAGTGGGAGTAGGTCCGTTATGTCAATTACAACTTGTGTGCAAAATTTGAGATCAATCGGACGTGATTTGATAGGTTTCGGCACCAAATGTGGCACTTAGAAGTTCAATAATTCATTAGGCTTGAATCGATAAGCAATTTGTAGATTTGATGTTGTTTGATGTGATTTGAGGCCTCGAGCAAGTTGTTTTCATGTTATGAAACTGGTTGGTATGATTGGACGGGGTCCTGGAGGTCTCGGGTGTGTTTTGGGATGGTTTCGCGTCATTTCCCCATGTTCTTCTTCTGCTGCTGCTAATGTTGGTTCTGGTGTCCTTCATCGTGAACGCGTGGAGGAAATCATGTTCGCGAAGAAGGATTTGAAGGCTGGAGGAGATTGCTCATCGAGAACGCGACACAGAGGTCACGAACGCAGAAAAGAGCCTGAGGAACCTACGCGAATGCGAAGGGGCAGTCGCGAACACGTAGAAGGAAAAGAAGGAGATGGGCCTGGGGCCGTTTGGCCTATGCGAACGCGAGGCCTACCCTGTGAATGTGAAGCAATGGGGATGGAAGGCTTCGTGAACGCGGTGTGAGGAACGCGAATGCGAAACAGAGATTTTTGGTCCAGGGCTATTTGGCCTTCGCGATCGCAAGGGTCATTCGCGATCGCGTAGAGGAAGGAACTGGGCAGTGGGGTTACATTTCAGAACTTAGCCCATTTCTCTCATATTTTCATGTGGTTGGGCGATTTTTGGAGAGCTTCAAGGAAAGATTTTCATCAAGCAACACAAGGTAAGTGATTCACACCTATTACAAGTTAAATACTTGGTTTATATATAGATTTAGATATGGAAATTAGTAGAAATTTGAGATTTTGGTAGAAAACCTAAAATTGGTATTTTTGGATTTTAACCACGAAATTTGACATGGAATTTGGGATAAGTTATATATTTGAGTTCGTAGTGTTATGGGTAAAGTTTATCTTCGAAAATTTTCGGAATCGGGGCACGTGGGCCCTAGGGTTGATTTTAAAGCCTTTTTAAGCGGAGTTGGAAATTAATATAAATTGATCAATTATGGGTATTAGAATATATTTTGACTGATTTGCACGTTGGTTGAATAGTTTTGGATCGACGGGCTTTGATTTGAGGTATTAGAGAGGCTTTGGAGCCGGTTTTGGAACTTCAGAGCGAGGTAAGTCTCCTGTCTATCCCCCTGATGGGGAAACTACCCCTAGGTGATATAACTGTTATGTGTTACTTATTGTGGGGGCTACGTACGCACAAGGTGACGAGAGTCCGTCCGTAGCTAGATTCATATTATGTCCGGGTAGACCTAGGTTCACATCATGCTATAGCTGTAGTACTTGAGTTGTCTCCTGCCTATTTAATTCCTTTATTTTATGTTGCGACTTGAGACGAGATTTGTGTAGAGTGATAGACTTGATATGGTAGAGATTTGACGGGCTTCATAATTAGCCGCAAAATAATTGTACTCCCCTTACGAATTTCTCTCGTGTCATGCGTTTTCATTGAAAGGTTTCCCTTAAAATTTTTAAGTCACACGTCTATTTGTGAGTGGGGTCAAAGACTCGTTAAAGCTTCTTATTCTAATGGGATCTGGCCATTCGCCTCGACAGTATAATAGATACATCTATGGTTCGTGCCATTTGACCCTCGGCAGTGCGTACATTATGATAGGATCAGGCCATTCGCCTCGGCAGGATTATGTATCACACTCTCATGGGAGTGGGCCGTTCGCCTTGGAAATATAATACATGTATCTATGGTTTGTGCCGTTCGACCCTCGGCAGTGCACATATTATGACGGGATCAGGCCGTATGCCTCAGCATTTCTATGAAATACTCTTATGAAATCGTGCGTAATAATTGGCAAGAAGCCAACATATCTGTGAGCTTGTTCTTGATTGAACTGTGACGACCTATCCGGTAAGGTCCATTATATATATATATATATATATATATATATATATATATATATACACATACACACACACACACTCCGATTGAGGAGGTAGTTACTAGCTGAAAGTTTGAGTCATTGCTGAGATGAGGGCTGTACCACGTATTTACACTTGTTATTTCATTTATCTACTCTGACTCCCTTTTTACTTCTAGTGTATCTATCATATCGGACCACTAGTAAGTGTTGATGTCGACCGCTCGTCACTACTTCTCTAGGGTTAGGTTAGATACTTACTGGGTACGCATTGATTTACATACTCATACTACACTTGCTGCACTTTTTATGCAGGCACTTACATATCTGATGGTCTTTTGGGTGCAGAGGCGTGGCCATTACGGGGAATTTATCATGAGCTGCATTTCACGCTCCGATTCGCAGTCTGCAGAGTCTCCATCAGACTTATTTATATCTTTCTGTCTAACTTATATTCAAGACACATGTTGTATTTTATTGTATTCCCTAGTTGATGCTCATGCACTTGTGACACCGGGTTTTGGGGGTTCCTACAGGTTATTCACTATTGTAGTTCGTGTAAATTCTATTTCACACTATTTCATTAATAAAAACAATTATGATTTTAAGGTACTAGAATGAGTAATTAATTTGACTAATCACTGTTGGCTTGCCTGACGGCGGTGTTAGGCTCCATCACGACCGCTAGTGGATTTTGGGTCGTGACATCTTGGTAGCAGAGCATTAGGTTCACTTAGGTCTCACGAGTCATGAGCAAGTCTAGTAGAGTCTTGCGAATCGGTACTGAGACGTCTGTATTTATCTTCGAGAGGCTACAGGGCTATTAGGAGCACTTCCCTTCTTAATTTCCTCATCGTGCGGTTTGATTCCATTGAGGCTTGTGCCTTTATTTCCTTCTTACTCAATCTTATACGACATTGAGCACTTGTTATCTATTGGGCGTCGAGTAGTTATGGTAGTACTGCAAATGTGGTGAAGGATGTTTTTCCCATCGTGTTCGGGCAGGCTATTATCGTCACCTTGCGGAAGGATGTTCTATCATTTCAGCTCAACAGCGGTATTTCTGATGGTTTTGAGGCTATGCACAGATTGCTATGATGTTCGCACATTGTTATCGCACGGCGTTCGGGTAATGGTGGGGTGCTCGTTTATGTGTTGAGGTAGTGAATGGCTCGAAGGGGGAATTTCTCGGTGCATGATTTAGAGATTCAGCATTTAATTCCAGCAAAGGAAAGGCAATCCTACTATGGATGTCTAGGTTTTGGTTGAAGGGGTAACGAGACTTGATATTTTCGAGCGTGGTGGAATATTCATTATGATGCGGTGTCGTAGTCCTTTTTAAGCGCATTACAGTTCACCGATGTTATGGTCTTCTTTGATTTTGCCTTCGGGGCAGGGTGTTGTGAAATGGTGCCTGAGGGGCGGTTGTCAGAAATAGCAGTGTGCAGCGGTTCAGGATCGAATTGGTATTTCTAATATGATTGCTCGAGAAAGATGATCTTCCAGGATGCTTAGAGTTGGTAGAAATTTATTAGCTCACGTGCTACAGAGAGGGATTTTGATTTGATGCAACATTTAGGTAACGGAGAATGAGGAAGGATACGTGGGAGGTGTCTTGCGGTGGTTGAATTACTTGCAGGTCAAGTGTGAGGAGCGGAAGTCGAGAAGTTGCTTAATGGGGATGGTTTAACCGAAGTAAGGATGGAAGATTTGCATATGGATTCTGTTGTAGGATAGCTGCGTGATTTGAGAAAATGTAGGATGGTTTGGGAATCGTGATGGAAGGTGATTTGGTCTATGTATTTTATTTGGAATGATGGTTATTGTACGGAGAGAGATTGAATATGGTAGAAAGGAGTTTACTTGAAATGAAGAGGGGAGTGGAGATTTGATTATTGTTTCAGATGCAATATGACTCGAGTTTGGATGACGTTGTTGAGCTCTCAGTTGATGTCGATGGGGAAAGAACGGACTTGTATAGCCAATGGGAGAGCATGGGCTCAGAAGGGTTTACTAAACTTGTGGTAGTTGTACCCGGTGCAACGTCGTTAGAAGATGACGGTATGAAATTTCATGGGTGGGTTATCTCTTTTGAACAGGATAACGATTGCGTGATGTTGATGAAGCTTCTACGGGGAATTTTACTTGTTAGCCGATAAGGGGTCGGAATGTTTCATGAAAAGTTTAACAAATGATTTTGAGGAATTTGGAGGGCTAGAGGTGCGAGATCATGGTAAATAGGAAGGAGGAATCATTGTGGGCTCCATATTATGTGATGGTAGTTTAAAGCTAAGTGGGAGAGCCCCACTGTCTACGATTGGATCGCGTCGTTGTTTACTTGTGCAGTTTCTAGCTATCGATGCGTTGGAGGATTATTTATGACTAAGAAAAGGAAACATCAGGGGTAATTCAACAAGAACTTGATGGACGTTTGCTTTATTCGGCTATATCGATGCATGTCCTGGTTTTCGGGAAGACTCGGAGTTTATGCTTTTGTGGATGTAATGTACAAGGAAAAGAGTTCAGTCGGTTGCTTCTTTGAGAGGGTGATCATGTGCTAGTAGAGCATTGGAGTTTGGTCACATTTGGGACCAGGTCAGAGTGGGCAACTCTCGACAATGGTCCTAGTGGATTCAATAATTTAAGTGCAATATTTTGAGGATAGGAAGAAGTAGCTCCAGACTCGCGAAGAGTCTTGCAGAATGGGTGCACCAGTTGGAGATGCTATTGTGCGCGTAAGGAGGTATGAGATGAGTCATGGGTATTGAGATGATGTAGTCTCGCAATTCAGGTCACTCGTGATGAGTGCGGATTGAGTTCGTTATGTTGTGAATGGAGCTATCATATTTCTAAGTCAGGTCAAGGGTAAATTGAAAGAAGTTGGGTCGGTTAGTAATGGCTGAATCAGCATGATTATGGCAAGGATCAGTTCCTTCGTTGTATGAAGTTATACAAGTGGTTTGTGGTTATACGTGCGGGTTTAACAGCCACCATGACCTAATTGAATTGGGAGGTAGTCGATTCGAATGGCTTGGTTGTGTAAACGGATTCCAGAAGAGTCATGCCGGTTTAGATCACGACTTGAGGTTTGTACTTTCTGCAGTTTGGAAATTTAGTTGCGCGTTGCATTGGTTCTTCTGAAATGAGCTAAGTGAAAGGCTTTCCAGCCAATGAAGTGTTTATTCTACTAGTAGTTCAAGAGTTATGATAAATTATGGTATTCTCGCGTAGCGGCATGATAGGTGCAGTGAGCGGCATGGGAACTAGAGGTTGAGGATCAAAGTTGTGGTTTGGTGTTGACAAGAATGTCACGAGCTCAGATGAGCAGGGGAGAATTCAGATGTTCAGATTAAACTGGCATTTTCATTAGTGTCACCTGAG
Organism: Nicotiana obtusifolia; assembly: GCA_002018475.1. NCBI lineage: Eukaryota > Viridiplantae > Streptophyta > Magnoliopsida > Solanales > Solanaceae > Nicotiana > Nicotiana obtusifolia. Next base: position 139,231 of record MCJB01002281.1, on the reverse strand, counting down.
AACGGCATTCTGTGTAAGAGGCTTTGTGTATTGATTTGTGGATTCTTGACTTGCTTTACAGAATTACTGCGGTTGGTGGTGTAGAGGTGCAGACTTTGCTACCTAGTGCGGAAGGTCATGGGATAGTACCGCACGGGGAGATTTGTATAAGTGTGACATGTTAGTCACTCGATTGTTAAAGATTGAAACCAAGTACAAGGGTTTTTTGGTAATATCGTTAATGTGAGAGTTTAAGCCTGAAAGGCGCTCTATTCCTTTGGTTGTGAACTGTGGGAGTTGTTCCGGATTGAGATGGCTTGATTATTCGCACGTGTATTGTGGTCCCGTGTAGCTTGTGGTATTAAATGAGTAGGATGACTCATGAGATGCAGGTCATTTATTGCACCTTAGTCGTGCTTGGTTTTTGAAGTGTATGGCGCTATCCGTCTCCCCAGGATGGTATTTTCGCACTTGGCTTGTGATCGATATTCGTTATTCCGTAGTTATAAGCATTATGGCTTGATTGGCATTTCCTTATTTATTGTTATGTGTGGATCGGGTGGCACGCCACCACGGGTACGCTATTTGGATCGGGTTGCACGTCGCAACGGTTTCATGTTTCGATCGGGTTGCATGCCGCAACAGTATCATGTGTGGATCGGGTTGCACGCTGCAACAGTGAGATGTTGAGTATGGTCCCTATATCTATTCTTGTGTATTTTGTTTCTCATTTTCTGAGAAGGGTTCATAACATCCGTTCGACCGTTTATTTCGTTGCGCGGGTTGGGTAATTCTTTCTTAGAGTTCGTTCCTCCTTATATGTCATATTCAAGTTGTATCTTGTCGGCTCATTAATGGTGTCATATGAGATATGATTCAGTGTTTGAGGTGGCTTATTGCCTGAGCAGCTTGTACTGGGTGAGACGAGATTATTGGGCCTGAAATTTGTGCAATCAAATTTATATAAGGTACGTGAAAGAGAGAATATGGTTATTCGATTTAGAATGAGGCAATGGTCCTTGTCAAGAGGATGCGACTCCATGATTTGATTGATTCAGCAGGTGGTTATGACTTTCTACACATCTTCTCTGTTATGGCAGTATTCTGAGGATTTGAACCGGGCTTATTTGTATTATGAGGTGTATTGCAGGCATCAGATTCGTAAAATTTCAGCTATTGTGGTTGATGGATGTTATTATGTGAAATCGACTTATGTGGTGCATGGTGTGATTCCGCATAGATGCATGATCATGTTTGGGTACAGTGTGTGGTGATTGGCACAACGTTCGTGTGTTAGAATTAGGTCTTGTAAAGAAATTCGGAAGTTAGAATTTGGTTCTAAGGCTTGTTAACTAAATAAAATGGAGGACCTTCAGTCTGGATCGAGCTAATATTCTCAACTAGGTTGTGGTGGCACGGATAGGTGCATAAGGTGTTAAACAGTAATTTTGGACAGCTCCGGAGCAGTTCTTGGCATGTTCGAGGACAAACGTATGTTTAAGTGGGAGAGGATGTAATGACCTGACCAGTTGTTTTGAGCTCTAGCACGTTGTTCAGCGGTTTGAGGCCTTAAGTAGCTTCACTTCAGGTGTTATGACTTGTGCGAGTGGATAGAATGGAATTTCGGGAAGTTCGAAGTGGATTTGGAAAGAAAATTCTAATTATTGAAAGTTTTAAGTTGGAAGAATTGACTAAGGCATGACTTTTGAGTAAACGACCTTGGAATCAGAATTTGAAGGTTCCAATAGGTTCGTATGATGATCTCGGACCTAGGCATATATTCGGGTCGAGAATCGGGTGGCTCGAGAGTATCTAGTGTTCTTATAACGGAAGGTTGGCATTTTGAAGGTTTAAGAATTTTCTAAGTTTGAGTTGAATTAGATTTTGATGTTATCGATGTCCGTTTGGGATTCCGAGCCTGGGAATAGCTTCGTATGGTGATTCTGGTCTTGGGAGTGCGTCCTGATATGGATTTGGAGATTCGTAGGTCGTTTCAGCGTCAATTGGCGAAAGTTGGAATTGGATGATTTTTGGGAAGTTTGAACGAGAGTGGATCTTTTGATATCGAGGTCGGATTCTGATTCCGAAAGTGGAAGTAGGTCTGTTATGTCAATTACGACTTCTGTGCAAAATTTGAGGTCAATCGGACGTGATTTGATAGGTTTCGGCATCAGATGTGGCAATTAGAAGTTCAATAGTTCATTAGGCTTGAATCGATAAGCAATTTGTAGATTTGATGTTGTTTGATGTGATTTGAGGCCTCGAGCAAGTTGGTGTCATATTATGGAACTGGTTGGTGTGATTGGACGGGATCCCGGGGGCCTCGGGTGTGTTTTGGGGTTGTTTCGAGTCATTTCCCCATGTTTTGGTGCTGCTGCTGATGCCAGTTCTGGTGTCCTTCATCACGAACGCGTGGAGGCGATCGCGTCCGCGTAGAAGGATTTGAGGACAGGAGGAGATTTCTCATCGCGAACGCGACACAGAGGTCGCGAACATGGAGAAGAGCCTGAGGAACTACGTGAACGCGAAGGGGCAGTCGCGAACGCGCAGAAGAAGAGGGAGGAGCTAGGCCTGAGGTTGTTTGGCCTACACGAACACGAGGCCTACCCTGCGAACGTGAAGCAGTGGGGACGGAAAGCTTCGCGAACACAGCATGAGGAATGCGAACGCGAAACAGAGATTTTTGGTCCAGGGCTATTTGGCCTTCGCGATTGCGAGTGTCATTCCGCAATCGCGTAGAGGAAGAACTGGGCAGTAGGGTTATTTTTCCGGACTTAGCCCATTTCTCTCACATTTTCATTTGGTTGGGCGATTTTTGAAGAGCTTCATGGGGAGATTTTTATCAAGCCACACAAGGTAAGTGATTCCTACCTATTACAAGTTAATTACTTGGTTTATATATGGATTTAAACATGGGAATTAGTAGAACTTTGGGATTTTGGTAGAAAACCTAAACTTGGTATTTTTGGATTTTAACCACGAAATTTGACATGGTATTTGGGATATATATTTGAGTTCGTGGTGTTATGGGTAAGGTTTATCTTCGAAAATTTTCGGAATCGGGGCACGTGGGCCTGAGGGTTAATTTTATAGACTTTTTAAGCAGAGTTGGAAATTAATATAAATTGATCAATTATGGGTATTAGAATATATTTTGACTGATTTGCACGTTGTTTGAATAGTTTTGGATCAACGGGCTTTGATTTGAGGTATTAGAGAGGCTTTGGAGCCGGTTTTGGAACTTTGGAGCGAGGTAAGTCTCCTGTCTATCCCGTGATGGGGAAACTACCCCTAGGTGATGTAACTGTTATGTGTTACTTATTGTGGGGGCTACATACGCACAAGGTGACGAGAGTCCGTCCGTAGCTAGATTCATATTATGTCCGGGTAGATTTTGGTTCACATCATGCTATAGCTGTAGTACTTGAGTTGTCTCCTGCCTATTTAATTCCTTTATTTTATGTTGTGACTTGAGACGAGACTTGTGTAGAGTGATAGAATTGATATGGTAGAGATTCGATGGGCTTCATGATTAGCCGCAAATAATTGTACTCCCCTTACGAATTTCTCTCGCGTTATGCGTTTTCATCGAAAGGTTTCCTTAAAATTTTTAACTCACACATCTATTCGTGAGTGGGGTCAAAGACCCGTTAAAGCTTCTTATTCTAATGGGATCGGGCCGTTCGCGTTGACAGTATAATAGATACATCTATGGTTCGTGCCGTTTGACCCTCGACATTGCGCACATTATGATGGGATCGGGCAATTCGCCTTGGCAGGATTATGTATCACACTCTCATGAGAGCGGGCCGTTCGCCTTGGAAATATAATACATGTATCTATGGTTCGTGCCGTTCGACCCTCGGCAGTGCACATATTATGACGGGATCGGGCCGTACGCCTCAACATTTCTATAAAATACTCTTATGAAATCGTGCGTAATAATTGGCAAGAACCCATCATATCGTGAGCTTGTTCTTGATTAAACTGTGACGACCTATCCGGTAAGGTCCATTATATATATATACTACGATTGAGGAGGTAGTGATTAGCTGAGAGTTTGAGTTATTGCTAAGAGGAGGACTGTACCACGTATTTACACTTGTTATTTCATTTATCTACGCTGACTCCCTGTTACTTCTATTGTATCTATCTTATTGGACCACTAGTAAGTGTTGATGTCGACCCCTCGTCACTACTTCTTTGGGGTTAGGCTAGATACTTATTAGGTACGCGTTGATTTACGTACTCAGACTACACTTGCTACACTTTTTGTGCAGGCACTTATATGTTTGATAGTCTTTTGGACGCAGAGGCGCGGCCAGTACGGGGACTTTACCGTGAGCTGCATTTCATGCTCTGATCCGTAGTCTGCAGAGTCTCCATCAGAGTTATTTATATCATCCTGTCTAGCTTGTATTCAAGACAGATGTTGTATTTTATTATATTTCCTAGTTGATGCTCATGCACTTGTGACACCGGATTTTGGGGGTTCCTACAAGTTATTCACTATTGTAGTTTGTGTAAATTCTATTTCACACTATTTCATTAATAAAAAAAATTATGATTTAAGGTACTAGAATGAGTAATTAATTTGACTAATCACTGTTGGCTTGCCTGACGGTGGTGTTAGGTGCCATCACGACCACTAGTGGATTTTGGGTCGTGACACTTTTGTTTTTAACTTGTTTCTTGTTTGAACGAAGAATTAACTTTGTTATGTTAAACAAGTACTTCAAATGCTAGTGCCGTAATGAACATGAGACCTCTTCAAGAGCACTGTAAACATAATCGGACCCTCTCTTATAAAAATCCTCACCTTAAAGGATTATTTCTGAAAGAATTTATGCCCGGAATCAAAACGCCTTCCGGAAAAGATACACCCGAAGCCATATACGAAAGGACGCAAAAAGTAAACTTGCGCAAATACTTATCAAAGCCTCACGGAAAGGGCTGATGCTCAAAGACAAAAATGCTTTTGGGGAGAATACACCCAAGGCTTCACATAATAAGACGCAAGATAGAAAAGCTTGCGCAAAATTCTTAAGCAAAAGGAAGAAAATGCAAAGATTAAAGACTTGCATGAATATTCAAACGAAAGGAAGACTCAAACAATACTTGAGCAAAAGATGTTTTTATTTATAAAAACATGTTAAAAAGGCACAGGTACAAGAATTGGAAAAAGAAAAGAAAAGTTAAGCTGCAGTATCTCCGGAACTAAGAGGAAGAGAAGTATCCGCGCCCCCGGAAGAAGTAGACGAGCTTAGCGATGGCTCAACATATTCACCTGTTTGGCCTTCAACATCATCATCCTCTGATTCTTCTTCAGTTCTCGATAACTCGGAACCGAAACCAGAAGGACCAGGTGCATCAGACCTTGCTGGGAGTCCACTTTTAGCAGCCAACTCAAGCTCACGGGCCTTAGCAATTTCGGCATCAAAATCAATGACACCAGCCTTGGCCTCTTCCAAGGTTTTTCTCCTTATGCTATACATAGCATAAGTTTTCTCAACTACGAGGGAGTCGCTCGGTGCTTAAGTTCTTCTTTGAGTTGGGTTACCTCGGCAGAAAGATATTCGGGGCGGACCTAGCAAATTTGAGGCTAACATCAAAGTCGCGGATAGTTGAACTAAAAAAGCCTATTATACTTGATAGCTTTCCTGTACTTCTCTTCCAGCTGGGTGTCTTCGACCCCGTAGCAGCAAGATCTTCAATTTTGGAGTTCTAGGCTGCCTCTAAGTTGATCACTCTTTCAGCGGAGGCAGCCTCGCATTCGGTTGTAGCAAGAACAGTGTTAAGGACTTTAGCCCATTTGGCCTTGGCTTAGTCAAGTATAACCCTCAGTAGAGAAGCTCTCTCAACAGGTCAAGCATCCTGTTAGGATGATGAGGATCATCGTCTTCTATGTAGAAAAGCTCCCTTATCACCACTAGCTTCTTCATCATCGTCGATCATCACGGTATCTATGACCGACCCGGAAGGAGGACCAGTCACCATCGCTACAAGAAATGACTCGGGGCATCGATCCTCGCTCTCTTATTCTTTTCCTCGGCTGTAGAGGAGCGTCTTCTCTTTGATTGTTTGTCTTCGGCCGAGGACTCCGTAAAGAAACATTTTCTCCCGAAGCAAACTCGGAGCCACCTGTTTGAGTAGCGCCTCCTAAAGCAGCCTCGTTGCATCAGCTGAATCAGCCAAAACAACCTTCTCGGGAATAGCAACAGTGCCCGCGGGTAGACCTAATTTCATAGACGGGTTAGAAGGGATCAATCAAGTTCTTCACATGAAAAATTGAAACAGGGTGAGTTTGAATTACCATGATTCTTGGCTTTCCACCTATATTTACGGGCCAGTTCTTTCCATAAGCGAGTCTCGGGTGTCGTAACATCCAAGATCTTTTGTACCCACCGGTCCAAACCTTCAAACACCGATGGGATCAATCGAGTTGCTGAAATAGGCGAAGGATGGAGGATCAATACGGCTATAGAAAAATATTTAGTAAAAGGAAATACTAAACAAAGAGCTTACGAGTGCGGTTCCAAGCGGTCGGAAAGGATGGAGCCGTTGCTGGAATGATATTGTTGGTGGCAGCTGCAACGAACCGTTTCATCCACCCACGGTCGTTGTCATCATCCATGCTAGACAATAGAGCATGGTGGCCACGTTTGCAGAGGTTTATCATTCCCCCGTGGAAGATTTTGGGAGAATAGAGATTCATCATATGAGCTAAAGTTAGCTCCTCTCCAGTCTCCTAGCACAAACGCCGAAGGCAAGAAATCGTCCTCCACACAGAAGGACTTACTTGTGCCAAACACACTTGGTAGCGGAGGCAAAACTCCGCAATCATGGGGTCAAGCTCTCCGCTCAAAGAGAACGCACCCAAAGTAAAGGGATACATGTAAAAATATGTAAAACCCTCCTTGGGTAGGGTGACTCGCTCTGATAGATTTTGAGCAGTAATATCCAAGTCATGGCAGCGACAGTCTTCCTTCACAGCAGGAATGCTAGAAGGACGTATGGAAGAAGGATACCTACTGTTGGCCCATGTATGAAAGTTATTAGTAGGGAATTTCTTTTCAAAGTCTTTTGTGGTAATAAGATTTCTAGGGATGATGGAGCCCACTGTTGGAGGAGCAGAGTCCTCGGCCTTGTTCTTGCTTTTTGAAAAAATGGTACGCTTTGAGGAAGAAGTCATTGTATGAAAGAAGGAGAAAATTTTTTGTTTGAAGAGAATTAGAGAAAAGAGGAAGAGCATGATGCAAGTTAGATAAGGGAAGCTTGAAAAATTATGAAGTATAAGGGAGAAAGTCGATAAGTATAAGTAAAAGTTTTGGCGGCTAAATTCATGGTCATGATTACCTCGATAATCGGCAAAAGTTGTGATGAATCATGGGATGATGCGTGTTCGGGATATTAAATGCGGAGAGACGTGAGTCTAATAAAACATCAGAAGCCTTTATAGAGAATTATAATAATTCCCGCCAAAAGAGTGTTTCTACCAACTTTCGGGTAACAAAGTTATGTCACCGGAAAGCAGGGGGACTATCTGTATAGGGTAAAATATGCTTTGACACATGACCGTCCAAAAATGGGACACGTGGAACCCAAGACAGGGGATGGTCAAAGGCCGAAGGCAACTGTTTCGTTTGTCACCGGAAACAATAACGCTCATAAAGATGTGATAAATGCTCTGCGTCCGGTAGCATTTAATAGAGAATATTTCATGGTATTCAGAGCAATTACTGTTACAAGAAATTTGGCATTTATGTTCACTTACATCTTCATCAATGCCCCTCATAATTGACATTAAAGAAGGGCACGATCCTAGGACCTTCTTCACAGCTATAAACAGTGAGTTCAGTTGTCATTGTAAAGAACACGAATTTTCTGGCAAACTTACACTAATTATATATAAAGCTCAATACAATCTTATCTTCTTACTTTTCGATTTCGCTGTTGTTATGCCCGGAAATCCTGTTCCCGAAACTTTTGCTTCTGCTGTTTCGTCTATATCCTAAGGCTGAGTATTGCATAATTCTTCAATTATTTTATTATTTCAGAATCAAATTAATTCACTTGTCTAGAAACTACGTATAAATTCAACTGTACCGTTTTACGGATAAACAATCTTGTATATGTTTTAAACCGTTTGCAGCGGATGGAGTGTTTTTGCGAAGTTGAACGAAGTGCTGACGAGAGAGCTGGTTCTAGGTACATAAATATATGAATTCTATTTGCGGCTATTAGATTTTCAGTTTGATTCTAGTTTTCTTCTCTTCATTAGAAATGGCTAATCGACCGTAAGAGTTACATACAAAAATACCTTGTATTTAAGTATTTAAGTGGAGAAGGGCTGAGAGGTGGCCCTGTTCTTTTGAACTATGGGTCAGCTAACCTTGGGGGATTTCTAGGTTATCCAAAAAGAAGAAGAGAGTTAGAGGCATCTGCTAGCAGAGTAGAGATATAATTAAATATTGTACAGAGTAGCTACTGGATTCATCCTACTGGAGAAAGCAAATATAGCATACATTATAGACATTTGCCTAAGCCAAACTTGTACACAAATAAGTTTATCGTCCCACAAAAGAAGGATACGCCCTTTCTGATTGAGTCCACGTACAGTACAGAGCAAATTCTAGTATGTTTTGGTACATTACTCATTCTGTAAGAAGATATGATAAACGTAATGTAATTGATACTTGATAACTTGTTTGAAAGGATTTTGAATGCCGTGAATCGTCCATTGCAGGTTACTCTGTTCATCCCAGTTGGCTATCCTGGCGGACAAGTTTTTCAAAATAAGAGTTAATTTGTATCTAGATAAAGGCAATAGTTTGGAGAAATTGAAATTTTCCTAATGTGATGTTATGTCCTGTGGTACGTACTTTATATAGTATTACTACAAAATGCTGCAAAAGTATCAAAGAGGGTACAGAAAAAGATTTCCATGGCAAATGAATCATGGTTGCTGATTATCAGATGGAGTTGTGGAAGTAGGTGTTTTATTTAATGGAGATTTTATTATTAGATTACTAATGGCATGATTGTGTCTGTATTATCCAGGTGAAAAAGGTAGGAGGATCAGGGAGCTAACGTCAGTTGTTCAGAAGCGTTTTAATTTCCAGGATAGAAAGTCAACAATAGGGGGGCGGGTCTCTGTGCTACTTGGAGGACTTGCTGTCCGAAGGTCTGTTGCTTGGTTGCACTTGTTCCCTGCCTTAATGTTTCTTTGCTCTCTGACTTGAAAGTCATCTTTACAGCGAGTTGGTATCTGCTAGTACCTTTCTCGTGTCTGAGGGTGACGACATTTGATCCCATCTGTTTAGGAATCAGAGGAATATATCTGTTCCTAATTTCCTATTTTGATGAATTTAAAGGTGGGAAAATTTCTGATGCCATAAATACCTGTGAGGATCGGAGAACAATAAATTCTGACGAAGTAGATCGACGTAGTTAATAAAAATTGTATAGTCACAAAATTTCTTCCAATATCCATGGTGGTCCATTTGTTTGGTTTCATGACAGCATGGTGTACAATATGCATGCATCTTAATCTTGAATAGATCATAGATATATCTATTTGCTTGGGCTCTAATAGCATGGTCTACAAATACATGCATCTTCATCTTGACCGAGGGTGAGATTACATTCATTTTATTTAAAGTTACACAGATTTTTAAGGTCACCATGCGTCGTAGCTATTGAAAGCAGATTTTATCATGTAAAATGTGGGTAAAGTATATTAGTATATGTTAGTCTAGTGAAATGTTGTTGTTGCCATGGTTTTTTCTCAACTTGAGGCAAATTTCTCATTGGAGTTTAATTTCCATGTCATGATCAAAGTCCCTAGAGGTTTCCAATCTTTTTGTGTAACTCCTTTTTTTCTTTCCAACTTATCTGTCGTCATGTTATAGGGCTTGCTATGGTGTTCTGAGATTTGTCATGGAGAGTGGACTAAAGGGATGCGAGGTTTGCTACGAGTAACTTTCCTTCTCTGCATCTATCCCCAAGGAGGAAGAAGAATATGCCGCTCCTACGGTAGCTGCTCCTGTGATTGCTGCTCCTGCAGTTGAGGTTCCTGTGGCATAAAAACCTCTGGCTGGTACTTCTAATTATTTTCCTATTTCACTGTCGGAATACTAGATTACATAGTGAACCATTTTGCTTTCTGGTTTTTGTTAAGTAAGATACTAACTATACCAATTTTGTTCATTTTCTTTTTCCGATCTGTTGACTTTACGCCGAAACTGTTTTTATATATGTTCACTTTTATTTCTTGTAATAGTGCGTCTGCAGGACTTGAAGGGTAATTTGAGCTTCTAATTCTATAATATGTGTGTATGTTAAAGGCTTCTAAGTTAGAAAGGGGGTGCTTCTGCTCATCTAGAGATGGAGTTACAACAGGCAGGTGGACAGCTAATACGTGGTCAAGTATCACGAGTCTACAACACAGTGGCAAAACTTAACAAAACTCCAAAACTGCTGGAGTGTTAACTTGAAACTATACAATTAAAGTGATTCCGTAAAATAAAAACGATAATTAATTCATGTTACTCACTCTACTTTTATAATGAAAACGTTTAGCTCAGGATTCGTTCCTCAAAACTAAATCACGACTGTCATATAAGTTTTTGGATAATGTAGAGAACTTTTACCAGTTTCTGGAGTGAGAAACTATGGAAAGAAATCACCACTAGAAAACTGTCAAAAAGCGTCCAGAAAAACTGACCGAAATCGGTCGAAATTGAATAAAAACTGACCGATTTTCGATCGACTTCAATTCGTCGAAAAAACGATGGTCGCTAATGCGAGGCGACCGTAGACGGCCGTGAATTTTCAATGCACTTTGATCAAATAATCTGACATAAACTAAATTTACCCACCGAATTCGGTCGGTATTCTTGAAAATAATTTTTAATTATTTTTAAATTAGCAACCGATATCGATCGGAATCTTAATTATTTATTTTTTTAAAATTATTTATTTTCGACCGAAATCGGTCGGTGTTATTAAAATATTTAAAATTTAAAATAAAAAATATTAAATTTTTGGTAGATTCAATTGAACATTTCTGACCGACTTCGGTCTGTATGAGGTCGATTTTCTGGGTAAATTTTTGGCAGAATACAATTGTTTTACAGCTGCACCACCTACCAACAATAAATCACCGATTATGTCAGCATTACATTGCTGCCATTCAATCAATAACAACAACAATAATATTTATTCGTAAAACGGTACAGTTGAATTTATACGTGGTTTTTAGACAAGTAAATTAATTTAATCCAGAAATAATATAATAATTGAAGAAATGTATAATACTTAGCCTTGAAATATAGATGAAAACAACAGAAATGACAATTCCGGGACAGTGTTTCCCGGCACAATGATGATGGGATCAAAAAGCAAGAAGGTAAAATTGTATAAAGCTTTGTATAGAACAGAGTATAAGTTTAGCCAGAAAATTCCTCCTCCTTCCAATGATAACTGAGCTCACTATTTATAGCTAGGTTTAGGGAAGAAAGTCCTAGGATCATGTCCTCCTTTAATGTCAATTATGAGGGTCATTGATGAAGACGTAACAGTGAACATAAATGCCAAATTCTCTGTAATAGACCATCGCTCTTAATGCTGCAAAATATTCCCTATTAAATGCTACCTTACGCAGAGTATTTAACACTCATTTATGAACATTATCCTTTTCGGTGGCAAGCGGAATGGCTATGTTCGGTCTTTGGTCATTCCATTCTTGGGTTCAACGTGTCCTCCCTTTAGATGAACACGTGTCATATCATATTTCATCCTATACAGATAGTACTCATGCTTTCCGGTGACATAACTTTGTAATACTGGGAAGTTGGTAGAAATACCTTTTTTTGCGGAAATTACTATAATTCCCTCTGAAGGTTATTGACAGTTGATTAGATGCACGTCTCTCTGGGATTACTATAACTCCCTCTGGGATTTGATCCACGAACTCATGAACCGCAAAAGTTCATCCTTGAATGGATCGTTCTTGTTGTTGAGATCAGACCTGCTCCCCCAGCACCGTCGAGCCAACTTCACCCCTGGGAGTGTTGTTGTCGAAACTCTGCGTTGTTTGGTCTGTGGGAACAACAAGAGGAATTTGATCTCGTCTGTTTGCATTATTCGAAGCATCTGATAGCGTCTGCTTCAGTTCTGTCATAACATGATCCTATCGCGTGAAATGGCCTAGAATGATTGCTTGTTGCTCTTGCAGGACCCTCACCGTATCCTCTAAATGCTCCTCATCAATATTATGGGGAGTTATCTCCCGAACCTATCGAGGGTACCGCCTGTCATACACCGGCACGGTGTCATTCCCCTCACTGCGGGTGACACTGAATGAATCCTCGAAATGAGGCTGATCCCCTCGAATTTCAAGGTTGCATGTGTCATTAACAGTATTATCTTCCATTTTTCATAAATTTTTCTACGACAAAGAAAACAAAAGACATTAGTAAAAAAGGCATGGATCAATTTAATTGCACAACTGTCTAGGCCCCACAGTGGGCGCCAAACTGTTTACCCGTAAAATGGTACAATTGAATTTATACGTTGTTTCTAGACAAGTGAATTAATTTAATCCAGAAATAATATAACAATTGAAGAAATGTATAGTACTTATCCTTGAAATATAGATGAAAATAACAGAGATGACAATTTCGGGCACAATGATGATGGCATCAAAAAGCAAGAAGGTCAAATTGTATAAAGCTTTGTATAGAATAGAGTATAAGTTTAGCCAGAAAATTCCTCCTCCTTACAATGATAACTAAGCTCACTATTTATAGCTAAGTCTAGGGAAGGAAGTCCTAGGATCAAGTCCTCCTTTAATGTAAATTCTGAGGGTCATTGATGAAGACGTAACTGTGAATGTAAATGCCAAATTCTCTGTAATGGACCGTCGCTCTTAATGCTACAAAATATTTCCTATTAAATGCTATTGGGCGCAGAGTATTTAACACACCTTTATGAACGTTATCCTTTCTGGTGGGAAGCGAAATGACTGTGTTCGGTCTTTGGTCATTCCATTCTTGGGTTCCGCGTGTCCTCCCTTTAGACGACCACGTGTCATATCATATTTTACCCTATACAGATAGTCCCCCTGCTTTTCGGTGATATAACTTTGTGTTACCGGGAAGTTGGTAGAAACATCTTTTTGGCGGGAACTACTATAACTCCCTCTGAAGGTTGTTGACAATTGATTAGACGCACGTCTCTCCGCATTTAATGCCCCGCACACGCGTCATCCCATGATTACGCATAACTTTTGTCGATTATCGAGGTAATCATGGCCATGAATTTAGCCGCCAAATTTTTTCTTATACGCCACATTCTTTTCTTTTGCGTTTCATAATTTCTCGAACTCCTGATTTGCATCTTTGTTTTCTATTCTTTCTCTATTTCTCTTCAAACACAAAACCTTTTCCTTCTTCTTTTTCTATGGCTTCTTCCTCTAAGCGTGCTGGTTCTACAATGAATAAGAACAAAACCGAGGACTCTGTTCCTTCAATGGTGGGTTCCATCATCCCAAGAAATCTCAGTACCACAAAGGACCTTGAAGAGAAATTCCCTACTGCTAACCCTCGTACATGGGTTGTTGTACCCTTCTTCCATTCGTCCTTCTAGTATCCCTGCTGTGAACAAAGACTGTTGCTCCCATGAGTTGGATATCATCGCTCTTGATCTATCGGAGTGAGTTACCCTTCCCAAGAAAGGTTTTACATACTTTTACACGTATCCCTTTACTTTGGGTGCGTTTTCTTTGAGTGGAGAGCTTGATTCCGTGATTGCGGAGTTTTGCTTTCGCTACCAAGTGTGTTTGGCACAGGTAAGTCCTTCAGTGAGGATGACGGTTTCCTGTCTTCGATGCTTGTGCCAGGAAACTGGAGAGGAGCTAACCTTAGCTAATATGATGGATCTTTATTCCCCCAAAGTCTTCTGCTGGGAAATGATAAACCTCTGCAAGCGTGGCCACCATGCTTAGCTGTCTAGCACGGATGATGACAACGATTGTGGGTGGATGCAACGGTTCGTTATAGTTGCCACCAACGACATCATTCCGACAATGGCTTCATCCTTTCCGGCCGCTTGGAACCGCATTCGTAAGTTCTTTGTATTGTATTTCTTTTTACTAGACGTTCCTTTGTGGTGGTATCAACTCTTCACCCTTCGTAAGTTTCAGCAACTCGATAGATCCTACCGGTGGTAGCAGGTTTGGACCGGTGGGTGCAAAACATTTTGGACGTTACGACGGGTGAGACTCGTTTGTGGAAAGAAGTGGCCCTTAAATACGGGTGAAAGGCAAAAAAACATGGTAGTTTTAATTTACCTTATTTCCAATTTCTGTATATGAAAAACTTGATCGAACCCTTCTAATTTGTTTGCAAAATTAGGTCTACCTGCGGGCTCTGTTGCTGTCCCCGAGGAGGACGTTTTGGCTGATCCTGCTAATGCAGCGAGGCTTCTTCAGGAAGCACTTACTCGAATAGGTGTCTCCGGGCCTGTTTCAGGTGCAAACACTTCTTTACGGAGTCCCCGGTCGGAGGATAAACAAACAAAGAGAAGACGTTCCTCCGCAGCGGGGGAAAAGAATAAGAGGGCAAAGACTTTTTTTTTCAACCCGAGTCATCTCCGATGGCGATGATGACTGGTCCTCCTTTCGGGCCGGTCATAGACACTATGATGATCGATGATGATGAGGGAGCTTCTTTAATATAAGGCGACAATCCTCATCATCTCAACAGGATGCTCGACCTGTTGAGATAATTGCACCATCTGAAGACGATATCTCGGCACTTTGGGGAGAATCTGATTTGGTAGAACATGCCAACTCCCGTTTTCGGGCCTCAATTGCTGTAACCGATGCTGCGGGGCTGAGTACCGGGTCCTTGCGTCTTTGGTTGGAAAGCATTCAACATCTGGCATTGCATATGATGCAACTGCTTCTCATTCTTCAACTCCATCAGCTTTATCTGCACCTTCACCAACACCAGCAACTGCTACATCACTTCCATCTTCATTTCCTCTTTCACCAGCAGTTGCTACATCACCTCGATCGGGCGCACCTGACCATGAAAAAGATTTTTCTCTTCCACAGTCCCCCGTTCATGGTAATTTGGGGCAAAATTATGCTGCCCCTTCTGAAGATCCACAAAGGAGGAGGAACGTTATTATTTCGGTCTCTACCGTATGCAACTTGATATCCCAGGTGGTGGAACTTGCTAATTATCTGAAGCCTTTGGCTTCAGAAATGGACTGGGAAAAGATTCAGGCACTCTAGGGAGATTTCTTGTTGAACAATGCCATGCACAACGCCGCAGCGGTACGTTCTTTTCTTCCTTCGTTACTTCTTCTACTCTAATATGAATGTATTCTAAGTTTTACTTCTTCTTGTCTTGTAGGCCAACTTTCTTGCTTCTGAGGGCCCTCAAAGGTTGATTTTTAAGAAGAAAGTAATTACTTCTGAACGCGATCGACTTTTGGCAGAACGGGACCAAACTGTTCTCTGCTTCTCGAAACTAGAAACCAAAGCTACTGAGGCTGTTGTTTTGGAGGCTCGTTTGCAGCAAAGCGAGCAGGAAATGGTAACGGTTAGCCAAGAAATTGGGCCGCTGAGGGTTATATTTGAAGAAGCCAAGGCCAAATGGACTGAAGTCCAGAACGACGTTCTTGCTGCAACCGATCGTGAGGCTGCCTCCGCTGAAAGAGCGATTAACTTGGAAGCAACTTTGAACTCCAAAAGTGAAGAGCTTGCTGTTGTGGGAGCGAAACATGCCCAGCTAGAAGATAAGTACGGGAAAACTATCAAGTATAATAGGCTCTTTAGTTCAACTGTCCACGAGCTCGATGTCATCCTTGAATCTGCTAGATCTGTCCAGGAATACCTTTTTGCCGAGGTTACTCAACTCAAAGAAGAACTTAAGCACCGAGCGGCTTCCCTCATTGTTGAAAAAACTTATTCTATGTATAGCATGAGGATGAAAACCTTGAAAGAGGCCAAAGCTGGAATCATTGACATTGATGCCGAATACGCTAAGGCCCGAGAGCTTGAGTTGGCTGCAAAAAATGGACTCCCGACGCAGTCTGATGCCCCAGGTTCTTCTGATTTCGGTTTCGAGTTTTTGGAAACTGAAGAGGGATCGGAAGGCGATAATGCCGATGACCAAACTGGGGAAAATGTTGAGCCATCGGTGGAACCACCTACTTTTCCCCGGGATGCGGATACTCCTCTTCCTCCTGGTTCCGGAGGCGCTGCAGTTTAGCTTTTTCTATCTTTTTCCATTTTGTATTTTTATCATTTTGGCCCGTTCTTGTAAATAAAGACATATTTTTTGTCCAAGTATCGTTTGAGTCTTACTTTCGTTTGAATATCCATGCAAGTCCTTAACTTTTGCACTTGCTCAAGCATTCTGCGCATGTTGTTCTGTTCGCGCTTTACTATGTGTAGTCTCAGATGCCTTTTCTGTGAAGCATTTTGGTTCCCAGTATTATCCCTTTTATGTGAGGGTTTCTATGAATATTTTTGCGAAAGTTTCCCTTTTACGTGAGGGTTTCTATGAACATTTGCGCAAGTTTCCGTTTTAACTGAGGGTTTATATGAATATTTGCGCGAGTTTGCTTTTGCCATCCTTTTCATATGCGGCTTCGGGTGTATTATTCTTCAACGGCATTTAAGATTCCAGGCATTGATTCTTCCGGAACCAACCCTTTAACGTGAGGGTTTTTATAAGAGAGTGCCCTGTTATGTTTACGGTGCTCTTGAAGAGGACGTCTCCTGTTCATTACGGAACTAACGTTTGAAGTACTTGTTTAACTTTCAAATGACAAAGCTAGCTCATCGTGCAGACAAGAAATAAGATAATAAGCAAAAGGATTTTATTTTATTCTTTCTATTTCAAAAAATACATAAGCATCTTGCTATGCATAAAAGAAATTGCCATTACTTGTGGCTATTTTGTACAACTTGTTTCTACGGGACTGGCTGCGCAGTCCCCGGTCCCGATGATGTATTTTGTTTCCAGCTTTTCATTCCCCGGTTGACGTGGTAGTCATTGTTGCCGTATTCTTCCCCCCCCCCCCC